>APFE030465738.1:0-17146 GCA_000404065.3 Pinus taeda
ACTTTGGGTCATCAACTCTTCCCTTGGTATTTGTTGCTCATAATGATGAAGTGAGCAAACTTTGGCATGAGCGATTTGGTCATTTAAACTATTGCTCCCTTCAAAATCTATGTAAAGAAAATATGGTAACAGGTTTTCCTATGGTATCTTGCAGAGATGGTGTTTGCTCCAGATGTGTACTCGGAAAACATCATCGGGATAGTTTTGAAAAACGTGCCTCTTGGCATGCCTCAACCCCTTTACAGCTTGTGCATAGTGATTTATGTGGTCCACTTCCAGTTGTTTCATTCACTGACTACAAGTATTTCTTAACTTTCATTGATGATTTCTCCAGACGCTCTTGGGTATACTTCTTAGAACTCAAGAGTGAAGTCTTTAACATGTTCTTGGCCTTTAAGGCCTTTGTTGAGAAACAATCTGGACATCAAATTCTTAAGCTAAGATTTGATAATGGCGGAGAATACGTTAACAACAAATTCATCAACTTTTCAACTGAGCATGGAATTCATTTGCAACATATTGTTCCATATACCCACAACAAAATGGTGTCGCTCAAAGAAAGAATCGCACCTTAAAGGAAATGGTTAATTGTATGCTTCAATCTAAAGGACCTAGTCTTAATTTTTGGGCAAAAGCAATTAACTGTGCAAATTACATAGTAAATCGCACTCCTACTAAGGTTTTAAAGAATATCACTCTAGAGGAAGCATGGAGCTCAATTAAACCAAATGTAAGTCACTTTTGTGTTTTTGGAAGTAAAGCATGGGCCTATATTCCAAATGAGAAACATAAAGCCTTAGAACCTAAGAGTGAAAATTGTATTTTTGTTGGATATTCTGAAGATGTCAAAGGATATAGAATTCTTCAACCTAAATCCAAAAATGTTATCATTAGAAGAGATGTAAAGTTTGTTGAAAATATGTCGGCCTACGAGCCTAGTTCAGCGGATGTGCCACCTCTCTCTATCCCTTCTACTCTGAAAATATTTCTTCTTCAAATGATGACAGCGATGATGACAATCCTCCCCCACCTTCTTGGGATCCCCCTTCAACTCCTCAACTTCCAAAATGGGTCTGCGCTACTCGGGATGCAGCAGGTGCTCTTGCAGGTGATCCTACAGATCAACGTCGTACACGTTCTCAGTTTGATAGAGCCTCTTCTTTATTGGCTCAAGCTTCAGCGAATTATGATCCTGACACCTTTGTAGAAACTTCAGGCCATCCAGATTGGGACACAACTATGAATGAAGAATATCGTTCATTATTGGCAAATGATACATGGGAACTTGTTCCTCTTCCAAAGGGACAAAAACTTGTTAGATGCAAATGGGTTTACAGAACCAACTTTGGACCAGATGGAAAAGTTGATAAACATAAAGCTCGTCTTGTTGCTAAGGGTTTTTCACAAGTTGAAGGCATTGACTATACGGAAACCTTCTCCCCGGTTGCCAAAATGAACTCTATCTGCCTTGTTCTTTCCCTTGCTGCCTCTTTCAAATGGAAAGTCCATCAAATGGATGTTAAATCTGCCTTCTTGCATGGGGACTTGGATGAAGAAATCTATATATGGAACAACCTCCTAGCTTTATACAAATAGACTCCGGCCTTGTATACTAGCTTAAGAAATCCTTTTATGGTCTCAAGCAAGCCGCTCGGGCTTGGTATGCCAAAATGGATAGCTTTCTTTTAGATACTGGCTTTCCTAGGTGTCATTCTGACAATACTGTCTACACCAAGAAAGTGGGTAAGTCTCTTATCAATTTGGTTCTTTATGTTGATGATCTTATCCTTACTGATAGTGATCCCAACCTTATATACCATGTGAAGTCCAACCTTAAAAAGCAATTTGAAATGACAGACTTAGGACACTTGCATTATTTTCTTGGTCTTCAAGTCTTGTAATCCAAAGAAGGTATTTCCCTTTCCCAGTCCAAGTATGCATGTGAACTTCTACGCCACTTTCACAAGGAAGACTGTAAGACAACCCCTTCTCCCTTTCAGTCTGGAGCTAAACTCTCAATCACTTGTACTTCCCCTGAAGTTGATGCTACCTTATACCGTCAGCTTGTTGGAAAACTTTTGTATCTGACCCATACCCGTCCTGACCTTTCCTTTGTTGTTGGCCTTATTGCTCGGTTTATGAAAACCTCACATGAAACTCATTGGAAAGCAGCTAAAAGAATACTTCATTATGTTCGAGGTACAATTCAGTGTGGGATTCATTACCGTGCAGAAGCATCTCCTCTATTGGTTGGTTTAACTAATTCTTATTGGGCTGGTGACCCTAATGCTCGGAAGTCTACTGCAGATTATGTCTTCACTATTGGTTCTAGACCTATTACATGGGCTTGCAAGAAACGAAGTGCCATTTATCTTTCTTCAGCAAAAGCAGAGTATCGTGGCGTCGTTGAAGCTAGTAAGGAAGCCATGTGGCTTCATCAGATCCTATCATAGTTTGGTTTTCAGCAATAGCATCCGAGAACACTTTGGTGTGATAATCAAAGTGCAATTCAACTATGCAAAGATCCAGTCCAACATCAGTGCAAAAAACACATTGAACTACACATGCACTTCATCAAAAAGCTCATTGATGACCATGTTCTTGAAGTGCAATAGCATTCAACCGATGATCAAGTTGCAGACATCTTTACAAAGGTTCTCACAGAGGCAAAGTTTACTAAACTTTGATTTATGGTTGGAGTTCAAGAAGTTGCCACTAAGGGGGGATAGGCTCTAATGCCTCCTTCTTTCTCCTATTGTGTCATCTTTGTACATCCTTCAATCTTATCCCAAGTTGTTCTTAAGGAGGGGTATTAGGTTATTCCGACACCGTGATAATTAAGTACAACTTGGTCTAGTGTATAGTTAGGTAAAGTGTGTTTCTTTAGTATGTACTTTTCGTAACTTGCAATCCAACGGTCACGATATGTTCTAGACATAAAGTGATCCGACGGTTCATTCTCTCCTTGGTATTGCCGACACTTGATCCGTGGCTTAACACCCGATTGGTCCATGATCTCTATTTAAAGAGCAAGGAGGGTCATTTGTTAGGTGACCATTCATGAGAGAAGCTTATGTAAATTTTCTTTTTTTTACATTAATAAATTGCCTAAAGTGGCTGCATTGGCTCAGGCCGTGAACTGTTTCCCTCTGGTGTACTAATCTGTAATCTGTTTGTGAGCGGTGTCATTTGGTGTTCTATCTAAGGAACTTACCCTGTAAATTCCTACACCTTCCTCATCATCATAAATTGCGTCACTATGAGTGCAACCACTATCCTTTTCTTCCACTTCTTCCCCTCCTAGCCTACCCCCTGTTATCAACAATTTTCTCAACAATCCGAGAAAGCAATATACGAGGAAGTCAACATAATTTTTAAAACATCGAAGTCGTCAACCAGCATCAATATGTCATGGTAAACCAATTTCTACAAGTTTTATTGTAAATGATGCTAGTATGACAATTTAATTATGTAACAACACCTAGATAAGCCTTTGATTTTGGCAAAGGATTTTATGAATCCTACGGAAGTTTTTTAACCTCCCCGAATTATGTGTGTTTGTAAACACACCTAATTGGCAAAGTTTTACTTCCAGCTTAAACCCCAAAGCTAGGGTGGAATTCATTGACAAAGTCTTAGGTGAGTCCTAGTGTTATCGAGTCTATTGTAAAAGTGTGGTTGGGAATAATTTTAGTGCATAGTCCCTCTCAATCAAACACCATGGCTAAATTATTTTATTACAAGCACGCTTGGGTTCATCTTAGATCATAATGTGTCGCAGCATTGGGTAAATTATTGAGGGTCTAGTCTGAATGTGTTTTCCCCTTTCAAGAGTTGAATTAATTGTAATATCTTGATGTAAAAATATTTTGGTGCATGGTCCCTCGCAATTAGAATCCGTGGCTAAAATATTTGCAGAAAAAATTATTAATCCCCTCGTGTCAATTAATTAATTTTTCTGGCTAAATTAAACAAAGTCCTAAGCCAGAAAATTAATTAATTCTGAGTCAAAAAAATCAATTATAAAGAAATCAGTTTCTCTCCAAATGGAAAATAATCAAAAATTCGTGGGTCTAAAAGGGGTCAATTTTTGGAGGTCCTCCATCAAAGGAAAAATGGGTATTTTAAAAAAAATTGAGCCCTTGGACCTTGGTGGTTAAATCAAAGTCAAATTTTTGGGGAAATTAATCCCAAATATTAATTTTTGAATTAATAAAAAGTGGGTTTTAAGAAAAATTCGAATTTTTCCTCAAAATTAAAAATTCGACAGTGGAGATTAAAAGATGATCAAGTTACTTTCGACAGTCGAGATTAATTTGACGAGGATCAAGCCAGCTAGCTATTATTTTTCACTTAGAGGGGTTCCTCTATATAAGGATGTTATTTTGCTTCTATTTCCCATCTTTGAATGAAGTGATTTTTTGTACTGGGCTACAGCTCTGTTGGGAACATTTTTTTATCATAATAGAAAGACTCTGGGGTTCTCAGTTCTTGGTGTTCTTATATTTGTTGATCTATGGTATGTGATGGTTGTGTGTTTATCCTATATTGTGCTAAATGATTTTTTTTAATTGTTATCTCATTTGTCGATGATAAGAACATTCTATTGATACAAGTATCTTAGGTGATCTGATTCACCATATGAGCTAACGGATTACCTTAAGAATTTATAGAGATTTATAGGTACACTAGCCCCTAGGCTCCAAGTTCACAGACTATGGAGACAAGTCGACCTTCTTTGGACTCTAAGCTTTCATTTTGGTAAATTATTTTGGTAAATCTTGGGCTAAAAAACAAATAATTTTTCTAATGAGAGCTTATAATTTTAATTTGTAAATAGTCTGAATATTGGTAAAGTATTTCTAACTCGTGTTTTATTTTTGTAGACCTTGGGGTTTTTGGGATTTTTTGATATTTTGTATATATATTTTTGTATTAATTCAACGTGGGTTGTCTAAATCTAGTTTTTAGTTGTAAGGAGTTTGTGTTTAAAGACTTTTGGCAGGTGAAAGCCCCATCAATTTGAAGAAGTGAGTTATTTTCCAGACCTAAAGATTCTTGCGCAGTAACTGGGGTTTTAAGGGTTTCTACCCACTTTTTGGCTAGCGTTTTTATTTTGGAAAGGATTTTGTGGGGTTTCAAAGTATATAGGCCCTTATTGGGCTCCAATCTACAAAACCCATATCACCAAATCTGGACGTTGGACCTAGAAGAGGAAGCCGCTAGCCTTAGAGGGTCTTTTTGCTGTAGCAATTGGTGTTTTTCTGGGCAAATTATTTTATGAAGTTGCTTTGCAGGAGGATTCTTGAGTTTGAAGGCATTTTTTAGTGTTTTGGGGCTATTTTGGCTTACCCGCAAGGGCTAGAGACCATTGTTGGCCTAGTCGCAAGGTTTAGAGGGCATTCTATAGCTTGGATGTGGGTTTTTGGTGGTTGATCTATTTTATTTCAGACTTCCACTTGTGCTTGCAGGTGTTGTCAAGCCCACAATTTGCAATTAGAGACCAAGACTAGCTTCATTGGTGCCTTGGCTAGCAAAATCTGCCATTGGACATAGGCCTAGAGGCCTTGAGGGTTTTATCTTTTTCCATACTTTCTCTTTCACTTGCTGCATAAATCAAATCAGATCTAAACATTTTATTGCAGACCTTAAATTCAACAGAAACAAGCCTAAAAAAAAATCTAAAATCATCACATATTAATCTCAAGAACATTATAAGTATTTTGGCTTTGTTTTCATCCATTTATGTGACTAGGTCTTATCAAAAAGTTGTTGATCTCTGTATTAATAGTTGACTGGTTTGAATATTCAAAGGTCTGATATAAATTTAGAGATCTGATATAGAGATTTCAGTGGTCTTTTCATAGCCTAAGTTGTTCTTATTGGCATTAAAAATATTCTTTGTGCATTGGATTTTCTATATCTGCATTTAAGAGTCCATATTGGCATATAATTGGTTGTCATCTATTGGATAATAACTTAGAGCAATCTCAATTTATGTTAGCAGTGGCAAACAAATCAAAGAATAAGCCAAAGTAACAACCCCTTAATAAGCTAATAACTCATACAAGGTATCATACTTTAATTATAGGGGTTTAATTCATCAATCTTGTTGATTTATGTTGGCTGTCCTATGCATTCTTGAGGTCTGATGTATATTGCAGAAATCTGATATAAGTTTGCAGCAGTCTGATATAAGTGCTACAGTAACATAATTGTTGATATATTGTTCTTTAAAACTCATCTAAATAAGCGTAATACACTAAGAAATCATCATTTTGATTAAAGGGTTAAATTGGTCATTAATTTTCTTCGATTGCAATCAAAATATTGGACTCTTATCACTGTTTAAGGAAGTCTGATCAGATTTAAATATCAGTCTCTAGGACCAAATTTTAATAAGCCTAACAAGTCTAAAGGTCATCTCTCTAATTGCTAAAGGTTTATCATTGAAATAGTGATCGTTTTCAAGTGATTTTTGGGACTGCTATTGAGTAACTTGTTTGTTGATCTATAATAATGAGTTATTGTGAAAGGATCTCTCTAATATCTTAAGTTGCTTTGGTATCTTGATAATAGTCTTGTCTTGACTTTCCTCTTGCATCGTTGAACCTTTGCATCATCACTATTAGCAATCTCATTTTGAGTTTGTCTCTATTGACATCTAATATGCTTCATTGGTTGATGATATAAGAGGTAGCTTGCCTAATCACTGAATGATATTGTTAATCATAAGATAAGTTCTTGTTGACATAATTGATAAGCTCAAATTGGAATTGTTAATTTCATTTCACTTGAATTGTTAGCCTTGTCTCATTAAGTGCTTCAGTTTGTTCTTAAGTAGCGCAATAATAAATAATCTCTTGATAATTGTGCACTTGTGTTTCACCGCAATTGTTTATCTTGCTTCACATGAGATAGTTGTTAAATTTCTCTTTAAGTGCTTCATTTAGTTGCTCTCATATTGAATATCACTACAAGCGTGTGAATTTAAAATAATTTTTCTAATTGGAGTACTTAATTTAATTCATAATCTCATTGAAGCATTCCGTCATCTTGCATCTACATTCTAGGCATAGTCCTGCACTAATCATTTTACCTCCAAGCATAAGCTTGGTTGATAGAAAGATAGGACCACCTTTTCTCTTTTAGCTTGCGAAAGATAGACCCTCTTTAGTGGTTAACATTGTGACCTCACAGTCGTCAAAGCCACAATCCTTGTAGCGCTAGAGGCATCAGGTGGTTAGAAATCAATGGGAGGGATCCTTAAACAAGCCATAGCTCGCTTACCTTTGGTTTCTCTCCACAACCTACTCTAGAGACTAGCCTCAAAACAGCTAGGAGGAAGGATTCACCTAATTACGCATATAATTTAAAATAAACCAAGATCCTGCATCTCATATAGGATAGTGAAGCATCCTAAAGCGGCCACTGTTCATCCGGTAGCTTGGTAGATAATTCGATTAAGCAAGTGTTCCGACTCCATCAAGGCACTGATCTCTCAAAGTAATCTAATCAGATCATTAAACTTGCTAGACTAACCAAGTTTCTAGGGCATTCAGTTGTGTCTCCCAGACTTGTTGGTTGTCAACGGGTCTTTCATCTTCACATCTCATAGGGACTACCCCACATAGCCTATTGTTGGGAGACGGTTAGAACAGAGAGGGAGGGGTGTTGAAAATATTGAGAGGTGGGGTGAATTAGTATTTCTTTTCAATTGTTATTTTTACCAGTTAAATCATTCATATTTAGAACACAAAATGAACAATAGGAATAAATGCTTTTATTAATATAATCTTTACAATAAATCAGGTAAAATATATATAAGGCTCCAACCTGTTGCCAAGCACCAACTTGGTCTTTTGTGAGGCTCCAACCGCTAGGGCACCAACCCTATCTTCTCAAGGCACCAACCCCAAGGGCTCCGACCCTATCTTGTCAATGCACCAACCTTGGATTTAGGAGCACCAACCCCAAGGGCTTCGAACCTATCTTGTCAAGAAATGTTTGATTGTATTATACTCCTCTCGAAATCTTCTTCACTGTGTTCTATCAATTTACAGCTTCACTGCTACATCAATGACAACTTGTCTTCATATGAAGGAGTCTTCACAATTCTTCATATTGCCCAAACAGAGTCTGCAAAGTTACCTCATGATGATTTCAAATAGCCATCATGATCTACAAGAGTCTTCACACAACTTCAATGTGTCTACACTGAACTGCACTAAGCTCTGCACAAAAAACAACTCTCTATTTCAACCCTTTGTTCTCACTGTCATGGTAAATGCTTCAGGAGTGACTTCTTTAGAGGAGTGACTGTCGCAATTTTATATGTGCGTTCAATTAAAAAACAACCCTGTTTATTCTCAGCGAATCTTCATAGATTTGTAGAGCGTCCTTTTGAACTATTATCTGAATCACTATAAAACACAGGTCCGAGCTTTTCAATAAATAACCCAGTCAACAAAATGTTCGACCTTCGGCTTCCTTCTTCTTCCGCTAGACCTTTCTGCTTCCTTCTTCCGCTGGACCTTTCGGCTTCCTTCTTCTTCCGCTGGACCTTCGGCTTCCTTCTGCGCTCGCTCGACCTTCGGCTTCCACTTTTGTTCGCTTGACCTTTGGCTTCCTTTTTCGCTCACTCGACCTTTTGACTTCTCAATCTTCGGCTTCCTCTGTCTCTTCAAGTTCACGAGTTGTGAACTGTTACTTCTTCTCTCTGTTAGATGCCCGAGATCGATTACTTGAAGTGAAGCGTTACAACTTGTATATATGTGAGTTTTGCCAAGAACCAAAAGACACGTTCATTGGGAGGAGAGGCCGACTTATGAGTTCACATATTAAAATTATATCGAAGAGTCTTTCATCCATAGACATGATTATACACGAAAACCATATAAGAGAGGCTATAACCACAGGGAGATCCCACATGCCACATCATCAATCGTAATCGCAACTTTCGGAGGTCCCGCAATCGCAACTCTTAACATCACCGATGTAACATGGCCGATATTCATACTGCCAATGAAATGGACGCGATATAATATTAAAAAGTCATCAATAGATTCGTCGGGACCATAGCTCCATCGTAATCGGCAGTCTGTCGAGTCCACAAGTCTTATCGCAATCGAAGTTTTAGTGTGGCATTCCTTTAAGACTTGCAATGCGAAGGTTCTGATACAGCAGATACGATATTACAATAGGGCGCGTTATAATGGAGCAATCGAGTTCGCAAATCGTAATCGAAGATTTCAATGTGACAAGGCTTTAAAAACTTGCAGCATGGCAGATGCGATATTTCTTTAGGGCGTGTTGTAATAGGACCATCGGGTCCGTAACTTGTATCGCAGTCGAGGATTTCAGTGTAACAAGGCTTCAATACTTGCGGCGCAACGGATGCGATATTGTATTGAGGTGTGTTGTATTTGAGTGATTGGGGCTACAATGCATATTGCAATCGATGGTTTGCAGGACTTCAACTAGCACACGGATTAAAAACGCCTTAACCCCCGCAGTTGACTGTGATCTAAGAGTTGAACATGAGATCGACTGCTAGGATTGAGTGCGGGACTTCAGCCACGATCAAGGAAATCCATACTTTCCTACCCCCGCAGTTGCTAATCACCATCAATCTAACAGATCTGTTGATCTGACAATCTAGATCTATTCCTCCGCCATTCTTCTTCCGCAAGCACTTGGGTTTGATCTCCGTCGTTCATTTCCTGACTCCATTATATTGCAATCGGGGGTTTGAGTGGTAACAGATAATAAAGTCGCCGATATAATTCCTCCGATAACACTGTTAACTCCTCCGTTATGTTAGCTCCTCCGATATTTCATGCGATATCTCTGATATGGCTCTTACTCTTGAGCATATGCGATATTTCAATAAAAACAGTTTGTAACAGACTCTTACTCTTGGCTTGGCTTTCCTGTGGCTTCTCTGTGATTTCCGATGGCTACTCTTTGATGGCTCTTGTTCTTGTCTTCCAATGGCTTCCTTGATGGCTTCTAATGAACTCTTCCTCTTATTCTTTGGCTTCATGGCTTCTCCTCTTTACTCTTTCTCTTTTTCTTCTGATGGCTTCCGATATCTTTCCTCCTCGGCTCCACTGTTTTTATTATGTCTGTATTAAATCCTTGGATCCTCCATGAGCAATATTATGATCAATGGGCATCAATGGGAAACCACACGTCACAAGAATTTTCCATCACAAACACTGCCATCTTCACATCTCATAGGGACTACCCCCTATAGCCTGTTGTTGGGAGACAGTTAGAACAGAGAGGGAGGGTATCAAAGAGACAACCTCCACCCTGATCGTTGTCGCATCTTACCCGTACAATCTAAGCGACAACATTTTCGCACCATTGTTACAGACATATTTGTCTTGTTCTCAGTGCTTCAACGATGTTTTCTCCATCTTTCATCTTTTCATTTAAGTCGGCAATGCCACATTCTCTAGCACTTTGACATCTTTTCTTCTCATCCATCATTTTCATATCTGCACCATCACTAGCATCTTTTGGTTTCTATCTGCACCTTTAGCCCCTAGACATTTGGGTTAGTTTCCTATTTGGGTGGCAACTCCACTGATTCATCCATTCACAAAAGCTTACACTAGAAGAAATCCTGGTAGCTTGGTCAACTCCGCTCTCAAAGCTTGGTTGAACAAATTACATTCTAGTAAGTATTCATTTTCTCTCGAACAAGAAGCCCTCCCTGATATCCACTTGTTTTTCCCTGACCCAGGGATAGAATTTTTCTCTTCATGTTACTTGACTAACCTTTCGGTTTTTTCTTTTTGGATTTTAGAGTTAGATTCATGTTCAAGCTCGCCTCTTGCAAACCTCTTGTTTTCTTGAACAAGGATCTCTCTCTGACATCCATTAGTTCATTTTCTCTTTAAAAAAGTCATCATGAATGACTTGTTTGCCCCATGTCGTTTTACTAACATTCTTCATGATGTTTCAAAAAATGCCATTAATAATTTACATCCTTTCACAGGTAATAATGTGATCACCGCTAGAGATCATCTCATAAAGCTTACTCAAAGTATGTTAAGGCTTGTGGCTCTACATGTTATGATCATGAAGACATTAAGATGCATCTCTTTGTCCTTTCCTTGGAGGGTGATGCTAGGAATTGGTTTTGTGTTTTCCCTGACAATTCTTTTGATTCTTTGCAAGCCATCGTCAATGCTTTTAAAAATAGATATGAAGATCAAATGAATTCACCTTGTGCCAATTACAATGAAAAGAAAGATGAAAGTGATCCCGTGAAAGGATCAACTATCCTAGAAAGGTTTCAAGAGGATACGCCGCATCAATCTTTGCCATATTGCAGACCTTGTGAGAGTTTTCATGATGAATCCACTTGTGTCGTTGCAAGAAGAATCCTTGATAGTGGAAAGGCAGGGACAAAGGATCAAATTAATATTGATGATGACAAGGAAAATGATAAGCATCTTATCAAGGAATTAACTCAAATGATTAAAGACATGCAATTCATTCAAACACAATTGATGAAAACCATGGAACTTAATCAAGAGAGATTGATAGCAGATAACACCAAGGAAATGAGATCCATGCACACCAAATTGTTAGCCATAGAAGAAAAGCATGATGAGAAGCTAAAAATCATGAAAGTTAATCACTCCAATCATATGGCCACCATGCAAAATTATTTGATCACCATGGAAACAAATCATAAGGAAGAAATGAGTTATATTCAAGTAAATCATAATAAATGATAAAGGACATGAAAGCTAGTCAAATATCTCTTCAGAATAGGTTGCGGGTTATGGAAGTTACTCAATATAATCAGAAGGTCACCTTTCAAAACACGATGGATACCATTGAGGAAAATCATACCAGGGAAATCAATGCTATTAAGGATGAACATTCTAATCAAATGAATGTCGTGAGAATTGAGTAGATCACTCTTAAGAATAAGCTGCAAATAATGGAAACATCATAGGTTCAGGAAATCCAAGTCAGACGAGAGGATTCAGAGCATAAGCCTCCTAGCTCGTTGAAGCAAACTTCATCTTATTATGAAGAGGTCATTGATTCCATTGAGAAATGGCTAAATGAACATAACCCATGCAAGAAGGGAACTGAGGGGAATCAGGTTGATGCTTGCAAGATTGATCCATCGACCTTGTCAGAGCAGGTTCATAAAGAAAAGCATGTCGCAAAAGCCTTGGACATTCCAAATTTTCCATATGAGCGTTTCCAGATCAGGTAGGAAGTTGTACACTGACCACAACATCACCAACGTCACAATCTACCCAAAAGAAATGTAAAAAGTGGAAGAGAAGAAGGAAGAGTTTTGATGCATCTGATGGTCGGGAACAACTCGATATTCAGATAAGTCAAAGTCCTAGGATCTTCAATTTTTAGCATGGCACATGAGAAAGGCAACCCGCAGACCTGCCTGAAAGTCGGCAGATGCTCAGTATGCACTATGTTGAAGACATTTGATTGCATAGGTCATCTTTGTATAGTATCTCTAACCTTATTCTCTTAGATAGGATTTCATTTCTGTCTTTAGTAAGATTCCTTTTCATGCAATTAAGCTTTATGTCTTTATATTTCATATGTTAGAATAGGATTTCTATTCCAATATATATTTTTATGTATACATGATGATTTTGATATTGAGCAAATATCAATTTGATGGATTTTTGTTTTCTCAGATATAGGATTCTGGATTCTCACATTCCTTCAGTGAAGAAACATGTCCCCTTGTGCAGCCAGATGTTATCCACAATTTTGCCAACAATCCAATAAAACAATGTACAAGGAAGTCAAGAGAATTTTTCAAAGAGAAAAGTCATCAGCCAGCATAAATATGTCATTGCAAACCCAATTTCTGCAAGTTTTATTGTAAATGACACTAGTATGACCATTTAATTATGTAACAACACTTAGGCAAGCCTATGATTTGGCAAAGGATTTCATCCTAGGAAGTTTTTTAACCTCCTTGAATTATGCGTGTTTGTAAACACGCCTAATGGGCAAAGTTTTTCTTTCAGCTCAAACCCCAAAGCTAGGGTGAAATTCATTGACAAGGTCTTAAGTGAGTCCTAGTGTTATCAAGTCTATTGTAAAAGTGTGACGGGAAATAATTTTAGTGCATGTTCCATCGCAATCAAATAGCATGGCTAAATTATTTTATTACAAGGACGATTGGGTTCATACTTGATCATATTGTGTTGTAAAAATGGGTAAATTATTGAGGGACTAGTCTAAATGTGTTTTCCCCTTTCAAGGGTTGAGTTAACTATAAAATAATGATGTCAAAATATTTTGGTGCATGGTCTTTTGCAATTAGAAACCATGGCTAAAATATTTGAGGGTGGAAAAAATTATTAATCCCCGCTAGTGTCAATTAATTAATTCTTCTAGCTAAATTAAATAAAATCCTAAGCCAGAAAATTAATTAATTTTGAGTCAAAAAAAAATTATTATAAAGAAATCAATTTCTCTTCAAGTGGAAAATAATCAAAAAATCGTGAGTCAAAAAGAGGTCAATTTTTGGAGGTACTCCACCAAAGGAAAAATTGATATTTAAAAAAAAATTTGAGTCCTCGGACCTTGGTGGTTAAGTCAAAGTCAAATTTTTGAGTAAATTTAATCCAAAATATTAATTTTTGGATTAATAAAAAGTGAGTATTAAGAGAAATTCCATTTTTTCCTCAATTAAAAATTCAACGGTGGAGATTAAAAGATGATCAAGCTATTTTCAACGGTCAAGATTAATTTGATGAGGATCAAGCCAACTAACCGTTATTTTCCATTTGGAGGGTTTCTCTATATAAGTAAGTTATTTTCTTTCTATTTCCCATCTTTGGAGAGGTGATTTTTTGTACTGGCCTACAGCTCTACTAGGAACATTTTTTTATCATAATAGAAAGACTTTGGGGTTCAATTCATGGTGTTCTTCTATTTTCTGACTTGTGGTATGTGTTGGTTATGTGTTTATCCTATATTGTGCTAAATAATTTTTTTTTAAACTGTTATTTCATTTGTCGGAAAATAAGAACATTCTATTGATACAAGTATCTTAGGTGATCTGAGTCCCCATATGAGCTAATGGTTTATCTTAAGAATTTATAGAGATTTACAGCGACACTAGCGCCTGGGCTCTAAGTTCACAGACATTGGAGAAGAGCCGACATTGTTTAGGCTCTAGCTTTCATTTTGATAAATTATTTTGCAGCAGAGTTTTGGCTTGGCTATCTTAAGAAATTATTCATCCATAAATTTTATTTCAAAATTCTCAAAAATCATTTTAATTTTGATCTTGGGCCAAAAAAGGAATTAATTTGCTAACGAGAGCTTGTAATTTTAATTTGTAAATCGTGTGAATATTTGTAAATTATTTCTAACCCTTGTTTTATTTTTTGTAGATCTTGGGGTTTTTGGGATTTTTTGATATTTTGTATATATTTTTGTATTTATCTAACGTGGGTTGTCTAAATCTAGTTTTTTAGTTGGGAGGATTTTGTTTTTAAAGACTTTCTGCCAATGAAAGCCCCATTGATTTGAAAACAAAGTGACTTATTTTGCATATCTAAAGATTCTTGCCGAGTGATAGAGAGGGGCTGACACAGTCCAAATTGGGCAGACGCTGGAGTTGCAGAGCAGTTTTGTGCTGAGGAACTACCGGAAGGATTTTCCAGGGCTTCAGCCAAAAGATTTTTCACAAACTGTGAGGTATAGCTGCTAAGGAAATTCTTTGTTGGGTAGGCCAGTTTCAACACCCAAATTGTACTCTGATATTGCTTAATAAGAAACCCTCAGATAGCTGCACCGGTTTTCCCGCATTAGGTTTTTCCGGGGACAATGGTCCAAAAATAATGGTGTCATGTGGTGTGTTTGTTCTTGTTTCTTTTAGTTGTTGATCTGTAATATGTTGAGCATGCACTGGTGTTTATTTTCAATATTTACTTTGTAAATAACTTGTTAAAGAAAAATAACAAGTAGGTAGGAATAAATCAGAAAAAGTGCATGAAGGGTTTCTAAACTAAGTAAACTTAGAAACTTCAACATGGTATCAAAGCGTGGATGCAGATCACAGGAGGACTAAAACACATCAGCAGAGCAAAGTAATAGCAGCAGAAAATAGCTGCCTCGAGGTGACAGAAGTTGTTTCTAGCAGCGTAGAAGCCAAGAACTGTGACGCAGAGCCAACCAAAGCCATGTAGAAGAAGTCTAGAGCTGCGCAGAGCCTCAGAGAGGCCAGCGTTGCTAATGCAGAGGGCCAGAGGGCTGACACAGGGCATCCCAGGGCTGACGCAGACCCATCTGGGGTGACAGAGAACCAGTGTGAGGCAGAGAAGGGCTAACGCAATTCACAGAGAGGCAATTGTTGGAGTCTAGAAGGCTACAGAAATATTGCAGATTGGAGCTGGTGAGGTACTGTAGTCAAAACAGTACCTGACAGAGCAGGGCCCGAAGAGTTGTTACCGAGGGTTTCTAGCCGAGGAACCTGGATCAGCAATGCAGTTGCAAAAAACGATTAGAGTAGGGGGCATCTCGACAAGCGGCAGGAGGATTTCCAGGAGGGAAATAAGGACTCGGAGGGAGTCCAAAAGAGAACTTCCAAACGGGAAGTAGAGACTCAGAGGAGTCGAACAGAGAACTTCTAGGAGGGAAGTAAAGGAGCATCATGGCACTACATGGGATTAGTGACTAGGATAGACTAGACGGAGCATTGAACTTCGCAGTCTGGAAGGCCAGAATCTTATCAGTGCTTGACAGGAATCGTGTCAAGAACTTCGCCTTGAAGGTTATAGCTATCCCTGTCGACCCCAATGATAACGACAAGTACGAAGAGGTGATGGCGAGGGCCAAGTGCATTATCTTTGACGAGGTCAAGGATCATGTGGTACCACATATAGCCGAGAAGGAAACGGCAGTTGAGATGTGGGAGGCTCTCAGGAACCTGTACCAGCATACTTATGTGCAAAGAAAACTGTTGCTCAAGAACCAGATGAGGTCGTATCAAATGAAGAAGGGTCAACCGATTGACACCTTCCTTGGAGCACTGAATGAGATCCGAGACCAGTTGACTGCTATAGGAGCGACACCGGATCAAGAGCTTTTGGTGAGGACAGCCCTGAATGTTGTCTCATAATATTGGGAAGTGTTTGTCCAAAGTATCTTGGGCAGAGGGACTCTCCCACCTTGGGACGAGATGTGGGAAGCTCTTGGCCAGGAAGAGATCAGACGGCAGTCGAAGACAGGTAGCAGCAGCAAAGGGATCAAGGTCAAGCAGGAGGAGGAGGATGTGGCCCTAGCATCTGAGGGAAAGCAGGAGAAGCGGAAGAAGAAAGATCTCTCCAAGATCGAGTGCTTCCATTGTGGAGAGATGGGTCATTATGCGACCCAGTGCCCAAGGAAGAAGAGTAAGGGAGAGTCTTCCGAGACTAAGTCAACGCCAGCACGGGCAGAGAAGTAAGTTTTGACAGACGATGACTGTGCCATGAGTGCACATGCGCCACTTGGGTGGAAGTGGGGAGACATCGAGCTGTAGTCAGGCAGACTATAGGCGATGAGGGGTAGGATCCTTGAGGTACCCAGCCTTTTGGATTAGACCTTGCTATGGGAGCCTCGACGAGGAGTAGCATGACTGGCTAAGTGGGCACAGACGGATGCGGATGGAGCGGGAAAGGGAGCTACAGTGCAGGAGTCCCCAGACAGCGCAGAGCTAGCAAGAAACAACAATGCGAGAGGCACAGGAGTGTTAAACTAGTGTAGGAAAGCACAGAGAGGTGTGCAATGATGTGAGACGCAGGGAGTTGTTGCAGCAACGCAGAGCTCAGAGAGGGAGCACTTGTCAGCGGCAAAGGGAGCTTCAACATCAGAGGGTGTTTCTAGCCCAATAGGGAGGTCAGTTGGGAGATCAGTTACTTACTTCTCAGTAACTGAGTTGCAGTGCAACAGTGGGCAGCACGATGCAGCTTGATGAGAGGAGGTGCAGTGCTGGGAGAAAGGACCAGCAGCAGCACGGATGCAGAGGGAGCTGTCGTACAGATGTAGCAGTGGCAATGGCGGAACCATGGGCAGCAATACAAGATGCAGCAGTGCAAAGGATGTTGGGCAGGAAGGCCTAGCATCAGTGCAGGTACTGATG
>APFE030465738.1:33860-108632 GCA_000404065.3 Pinus taeda
AAGTTATGCATTCCTCAAACTGAAAGAGTAAAGATAATTCGAGAAGCACACACTTCTCTAATATCAAGTCACTTTGGTGTAAGTAAAACAGTTGCACAACTGCAAAGATTTTGTTATTGGCCAAAAAGTAGCCTAGCAATAGAAAACTAGGCTTGTACACTCCACTACCAGTCCCTTCTCATCCTTGGGAAAGTGTTTCCATGGATTTTGTTGGGGGACTGCCTAAATCTAGGAAAGGTCATGACTATTTATATGTTATTGTGAATAGGTTCAACGAAATGTGTATTTTGATACCTTGTAACAAACAGATTACTGCTGAACAAACTGTAAAGTTGTTCTTTCAGCATGTATGTGTTCATTTTGGATTACCCACTTCCATTATATCTGATCGAGATACCCGATTTATTGGGAAATTTTGGTCAAGTCTGTGGGAATTGATAGACACCAAACTAAAGAAGAGCACAGCCATTCATCCACAAACAGATGGCCAAACAAAAGTGGTCAACAGGACAATGATCCAGTTGCTCAGAGTCTATTGCAGCAAGCATCCCAAGCTTTGGGATGAACATTTATGTTATGTGCAGCATGTTTACAACCGGGCTAAAAATTCTTCTACACAGAGATCTCCTTTTGAGACCTGTTTTGGTTTCACACCAAGGTCTCCATTGGATTTTGTCTTTGGTAAAGACATAGCGGTTGATGGACACAGTGATGTGGACAAGGCAACCAAGTTCATTGAAAAGATCCAAGAGTTCACCAGGCAGTGCAGGAACAGCTGGAGAAGAGCCAAGCCAAGTATAAGGCAAGGCATGGTAAGCATCGAATTGAGCATACTTTCCAAGTTGGTGATCAATTATGGCTGTAAATCAGCAAAGACAGACTGCAAGGTGAAGGTAAGAAGCTGAAGCCAATAAGGTATGGACCTTTCCAGATACTTGAGAAAATTGGTGAGAATGCTTTTCGCCTTGATTTGCCAGCTTACATGCACATCTATTCAGTTGTTAATACAGAAAGCTTGAGACTATTTAAACCTTCATTGATTGAAGATCCCGAAGAGCAGAGTCAATTACCTTCTATTGATGATCTATTACCTGAATATCTCATTGAGTTGCAGGAAGGTACAGTTCTAGACAGGAAGGTGAGAACGAAGCGCAAAAGGGATGTTGAGTACCTTAGGATTGGGCTCAAAGGTTCAAAACCAAGCAATGCAAGATGGATAGAAATTGGGCAAGCGAGGAATCTATATCCTTAATTGATTGATGCTTAAAAACCAACTTTTGGTGGTCCAAAAGCTTTTTCTCAGTGGGACGATCGTGATCCAAATTGGATCCTAGAACAGTCTAAGTTTTCATGAACTCTTTAAAAATATTCCGAAGTTTCAAAGTCTTATAAAAATCAAAGCTATTAAAGATATCCTTGTGACAGTTGCAATTTGTGATCAGCACAAAGCAACAAGGACCTTCGGTCAAGCGCGCAGACCGTCGGCCCATGGTAACGCGCGTTGGCGCAAATTGGCAAAACCAGAGCTCAATTCAAGAAACGGGGGCAGTTTCTGATATGCGATTAGCGACAAGTCGCTAATCGCATATCGCAAGGCAAACCTCTCAATGAAGAGAAGCCCCGAGCACCTGGACCCGAAATATTATGAAATGCAAAAAAGTAATTAATTCGATTCCGTCAGGGCAGGATTCCACAAAACTTGCAGGATATCGGAAGGGCTCGAGGCAGTAAGCGGTTTCAACCAAGTTCCGCCCGATGCCAGACACCAATCGCCATGCGTCCAGCGGAAGAGAGAGAAAACTGCTCACATCGGATGAGTAACCATCGAGCTACTCAACCGCCCGATATGAGCGACCACCGTAGGATTTGGGAGGCCCAGATCGACGGCAGAGACATAATCCGATGGATGACCGGATTCGACGGGGTAAAAAGGCAGAGTTATAGAAGATTTGAAGTCCGATATGGACGATGCGTTGCCGGAAATTCATGTTTCACAGGCATTCTTGGAGTTAATGGACAAAACAGTCATTCAAACATTTCCAGTGAACCTGACACACCCATCCGTTACAGAATAGGTAGCCACCTCCCTGTGAGGTGTTATACAGTGATGATTACGCAAAACAGAGGGATTCAAACGGACAGAGGCAAGGAACCGGAGAGCCGAGAAGCGAAAACGAACAGTCAGGAAGTAGATGGCTTTAAAGCCACGAACTGACAAAGATGGAGCAAGCAGTAAGTAAGTGAAGCAAAGCAGAAAGCAAAAAGAAGAAGCCGAGCTGACCTGCAGAGAAAAGGCAGCATCAAGCCAGAGTTAGCACAGAGCCAGAGAGAATCAGAGAGTTTGTGTACTCCAGAGACGACTTCAGAGGTTCAAGTGAACTCCTCTGTATATGCCTATCATGTATGAGTCTCAGATTGGGCTCATACCACTGTGACCAATAGAGGTCCAGAGTCAGTAGAGAGAGTTTGTGTACTCCAGAGACTTGGGGATCCAAGTACCGTCTTACTGATTTATATCTGTTGTGTGAGAATCAAATTGAGCTCATTGTTGTAAAAACTCTGCTTTGAAAACATAATAGAGAGGCCACCACTGAACGCTAGACCAGGAGACGTAGCCTAGGAGTATTGGGTGAACTCCTTATTAAACTTGTTGTGTTTATGTATTTGCCTGTTATGCTTTCTTTTACTGCTTCATTGCCTGTGTGCTTCGCAATCTTATCGGTCCGTTGCATAAAGTAACATAGGCACATCCATGCAAATGAGTCTGTAATACCTTATTGTTTGTCTTAGATCAATTTCGGATCAGTAGCCCACATCATGGAGGGTGTACTAGCAGAGAGGTGGATATTTTGGCCCAAGCAGGAAACTGTATGTTACAAGGTGGTACGATAGTGGGCAGTGGTACACAGGACTACACAGAGTTATATCATAGGGTCCAATGTTATGTAGAGGGATCCAGTCTGATGCATACACACCCAATGTTAGGCCATAGCATTCAATGGCATGCAGGGCTATGGAGCAAGGAATAAGGGCTTACAGAGGAGCATGGAGATGTAGGGTGGTGTGTCGTAGTATGTTGGACTGCGTTGTGGAGTGGAAGTGCCTCACATCGCATTGAGTACATGCAGAGAGTTACAGGTACAGTGCCATAGGTGAGACACGGGCTAATACAGGATGGAATAACCGTAGCCACGTGTATCCAGCAGTGTACAGAGGTAGGCCGCGGTGTATGGTGGCATGTCCAGGAGTACTGGGATGATCAATGGTATGCAAGGGTGTATAGTGCCGCACAACAAGGTCCTAGAGTGTTGCCTGCAGGGAGACCCTTGGACGAAAACATCGGGCATACCTTTGGGCGTAGTTCACCTAGGATCGACGAGGACACTGATGAGCGATACTTGATGGTATCCGTAGGGACTCACACGCCTGACCCTCTTCTACATCCCTCACGGGCGCAGTCGATTTTGTTGTCGGCTTTCTACACTCTAGGCATGAGCACGGAGGACGAGGAGCTCATCCAAGATATTTGGGTGACACTCAGCGCACTAGGGGGGAGACTTTTCAGCAGTGGCATTAGGTTGTTGCTCCAATTTACAACCACAGATTGGGGGATGAGGTGATCATCTACAGGGTTGGCATATCGTTCATCACTGAGCCTATGTCTAGGGAACTAGTCACGAGGGAGACATGTGTCACTCTTTTCTCAAGGCATGTCGAGACCATGCTTGAGCAGAGGACACCGAGTACAACTGATGTAGTTTCCCAGTATGTGTCCAGGCCCCAAACCTTATATTGGCACATTATCAAAAGCGTGGATGGCAGACCAAGCGGAGATGGTTGGCAAGGACAGGAGGGATCCACATACCCTGAGTCGATTACTAGTATCATATACCCATCTTTGATTCTTTTGGTTGCATTTAGGAGGTAGCTCTTTGACACACATGGATTCCAACGATCATCGATACTACACAGTGGCAAGCACAAGGCAGATTAGCATGCATCAGATTAGCCCACAATATGTGAAGCCTATATAGTGATCACATGCAGGGACTAGAGACGAGGGCCAGAGGGATTCCATCGGTTGACAGGGCTATGCCGCAGCCGATCTGGCTATGGGATACAGGGATTCAGTTGATCGATAGATCACTCATCATGAGCGGAGTCGTTGCAGAGAGTGATATAGTTCGCTCTTGGGATGACACATGGCAGTTCACAAAGGGTTTCATCATATGGGGAGGCAGATATTCTCTATTGCTGCATAGGTTCGGAGTTAGATTTGGATGGGTAGGCCTTGGTGCCATGGAGATGCCCGAGCAGGATGTGTCTCGCCTCTTTCAGTACTCCACCATCGAGTTCTAGGAGAGGAGGATACTGACAGCGCACGATGGGGAGTATGACATAGTCACAGTAGCGCAGCGACGACATGGTGGCAACACTTTGGGACTAGCAGGGAACTGGGGCATCACAACTCTTCACAGCTCAATAACCTTTAGGGATGCACTGGCTACTGCAAGGGGAGATCATATAGATCTTCCATTGGGCTTTAGCGAGTCACTGATGGAGCAGGGGACTTCCGGTACCTTCACTGGGCAGGATAGTGAGTGGAGTGAGGGGAGCTTCATGATGGACAGGATTGCCTGGGATCTTGGTATTGAAGGATTCTTTCATATCAGGACAGTTCAGAGGTCAAGCACGATCCAATGGCACATCTGGGACCCTAGCACATTTTGCAGTGACAGTGGGGAGCAACAGTTAGAGAGGATACTTGCTCAGGCATTGCTTGAGGACAAGCGATTTTTGGTGCATGGGGGAGCTTGCCGGATGAGGATGCCACCTGGGAGGGTGAGCACATTTTGGAGCACCCAACTTTGAGGTTGCTTGAGGGCAAGCAACATTTGGGAGGGGAGGACTGTCATGTCCCTTCTCAAATATATTTGTAATAGGGTGCTGCTACACAATTTTGCACAATTTTAGCTAAGGAAGAGAACCCATCATTTTCGACTTAAGGACTTAGGAGGCTATTTGACTTTATTTGGTTGCTAGTGGAATGTGGGGACCACCCACATGGGAGTTCGAATTGGCCCATTCAAATAGCTTGGAGGGAAGGTCGAATAGGTGGATAGAGGGGCCCACATGAGGTTAGGGAGGCCCAAGGAGTTATGAGGGAGCAACTCTCATTTTGGATTCATTCTCACACCTTACAATCAAAATTACTTGACTGTTCACTTTGTTGTTTAGCTGAGTCAACCAGCTATTTAGCCACAAATCTCTCAAGCGGGAGATTCAACCTCTACTTCAAGGGACCATCCGTGCCCACCCTAGAGAGGCAGTTTCGTAAGTATTCCAGGAGTTCTAGGAGTGCGTTATAGCACTACCATTCAGCCACAACAAGGGGTGTGTATTTCTAGCTAGCTGGAAAATACGTGGGAGGAGTTTGGAGCTATCAGTGATCAAGCATTTGTCGGGAGAGTTAGAGGATCGGGAAAGCAGCAAAGGGCCAACCTTTCTTGTGAGTTTCGAAGCCAGCAGAGCCAGCGTCCCAGCAGTTCGAATTACTGGGCTTGGGGACAGCACAGAGGGCCAATCCAACAACTTTGTGGAGCTAAGGAGCAGGTGCCATAGGCCGGAAGCCCATCCGGGAAGTCAAGGGATTGATAGCAGAGGTCAGCCGAACACTTTGGGTCCATTTCCGAGAGGATTTACAGGCAGATTCCATCAGGCTGAGTTTTGCAATTGCAGTTGAAGCTGGGCTCCAAGGGGGTCGAATTTCAGAAGTCTAAACCAGCGAAATTCCTTTCTTTGTTTTTCAGGGTTTTGGGCAAGGATCACTCTCCTAATTTTATAGAATTTTCTAGGCAGATCTAGGGGGTCAAACAGGGGTCCCAACTGAGCCAACAGCTAGAGGAGCTAAGGGAAATGTGGAACAAAATTCCAAGGTCAACATTTGCCCAATTCCTTCATGGGTTTTTCGGGGTTTAGGCCAAGGAGCAAGGAAATGAAATCTCATAATTTTCTAAGCACGGGAAGCAATGATTCCAGCACTTCAAAGTCAGCAGACAGAACAGTTTTCTGGGGCAGCAAAGTTCAGTTTGCTGCAGCAGTTATAGCAACCTTCAGTTAAGCATTTTCTCACCTGGGCTTTGTCATGTTTGTCCATTGAGACAAGCCCAGGTGCACCATTCTATTTTACTATTGTATTTGCTCCTGAAGAAGTAATAAAATGGCTCAGCAGTTCTCTATTTTCAGTGTTTCCATGTGTGCTTAATTTATATTTCATTTTTCTGATTGCTGGATTGTTTGCATGCTTTGTATATCACTTATATTCTTGTTTAGGAACATTGCACCTTCAAAAAAATATTCTTTTGACTGAAGATTACATTATAAATGTGAAGAATTTTTGCCTTGTGTCTGAATAATTAAAATTCCTATTATGGGTTTCATTATAACAAAATCAAAGGGCATCTTGTCGATAGAGTAACTTAATCGATAAAACCAGAAATTTCATTTAAAATTTGGTGAAATTTCGCTTAGATTCATGGTTCATTTAGAATGAAAGCAACTTTTGCATATTAAAGCCAGGTCCGAGATTTTGGCCAATTCTAAAATAAGTGAAACCCTAGTTCCTCTTTTGAAAATTTGTTCTCATCTACCAATATTTTTCCTTACGAGAGCAGCTGCATGACTACCATCCAACCAAGATTTTTTGGTTGTCAATATCACACAACAGATACAACAGCAATAGTGAGAATGGATCAATGCACGTTTTCCAGCAGCATAAATTTTCTGGATCAATGCACGTCTCCTAGGAAAATATAGGCAATGGCAGAGATATCTGTTGTAGTTCAAGGGGCACCAAACTGACCATGTAAATCTCCACAGATATTAACAGGATTCTTAATTTGCAAAACGCTAGGTTCTCAACCAAAAACTCTTTCCACACATTCACAATGTCTGCTATTTTACTACTGCAATAGGAATGTGTATTCTGTATCATGGAGCATGTCCACAGCATTAGCATATTTAGTAATTCTGATTACCAGGAAAGTAGGGATGTATATCCCTAGAGTTTGAACACATTAGAATCAACATTTTTTATAGAGATGGGATCATTATTGAAGGAAACCTAAGAGTAAGACCTGTGTAAGTTGAGATTGTACAGAACACTGAATCTTCAGTACTAGGGAACTAAATTTTTGCAGCTCCTGTTCTAGTGTCATTTTTTCTGTATCACAATATATAAACTCGAAACTGCTCTCATTTATGATCTTATCATATAACTATGGAGCTTAAAATAAGATATAAAATCTTGATCAGAACCTTGCATAAGCTTTCTAACAAGATATATCAATATGTCTTAGGTTATAACTTATCAAGACACTGAAATATCTTCATCAAGGAGTTGTTTGACTTCATCTTAAAAAAATGTCAATCTGAAGATTTAGACCTATCAGAGTAGCTTTCTGAAAAATAGAAACATTCATGATAAAGAGCTTGGAAGCAGTGGCCAAGAAGCTTTATTTGAAAATGTAAGGGCTTAAATTGCATGGACCCTCTCTTCTCATGTTCTTTTGCAAGTCAATCAAACGATGTAAATTCTAAATTGAAAAATATGCACGAAAGTGATGAGTGCTCTTATTTTTTGAAGTTTCTACTATAAGAATAGAGGACAGAAAATTTATCCATAAATGTAGTGTTGTAGTACTGTGGTGTGGAAAATTTGTTTTGCATGATCTTCTTTCCATGACCTTGTGTGCTTAAAATTTTGATTTTGGGTTGGCGAAACTCATGGCATAAGTAGAATGCTTTGTTTTATGTTTTTCATATTTTCTTTTTTTCTCTCTCCTCGTTTCTTGAATGTGAAACCTCCAAACTCCGTTTCTCGTCTCATTGTCATTTCTCGTTTCATTTCCCGTTTCTCATTTCTGGTAACATAGTTCTCACGTAGTCTTTCTCCCAAGGGGGTTTTCATGGAAAGTGTTATGAATAAAATATATTAAATATAAACAGTGATGATAATCGCAAAATGATTAGTTATTTAGTAATTAGTGTTGAAGAGACATGTCTAAATGGGACATGACTTTCCATGAAGAGGCCCCTGCCTAGTACATCAGCAGGCTCCTCACTCTCGTTTGTAACATCATTCTCATTCATACATTTTCATATATATTCTTCTATCCTATATAGAGATCTACATATTCCAAGTATTCTGGAGTATTTAACTTGAAGAACAAACTTTGTTCGTTGCATTTGGTATCAAAATTGTTCATGTGAAAATTCCGCAAACCGGAATCCCTACTGCAACAATTGATTAAACTTCCGCTATTTGTTAATTACTGAAACAAATTATTTACTGCTTCCTACAACAAATATCTAAACTATTACACTACAACCTACGCCAATTAAATAATATGCCCAAAACAAGAACAGAACAGTCGGTGCAACAGCTCTGAGTGTTTTTATTATTATGCAGTAGTTTTTTTAATACAGCTTTGGATGCCTTCCTGGCAATCCAGTTACAAAGAAATACACTGGCAAAAGAAATTTGTGAGATCTCCTCACTTTACCTGGCAAGTTTCGGCTGATCCAGCAGCTAAACTAACATGTCCCTGGCTATTTCTACGTTGCCTCTGCGTAAACCCAGCGTCAGCCTCTAAGGCTCTGCGTCAGCTCAACTAGGAATCAATTTGTCGTCTAAAGTAGTTTCCAGCCCTCCTGGCTCATAAATATCAGCTCCTCAGCAAATTCAGACTTTTGCTTGGAGAACTGCGATGATTTTGCGTGAGCCCTTATAGCTCGGCATCAACCTCTGTGTGAGTCGTTTTGGCTCATCGTCAACCCCTCCTGCATCCTGTGTTGCCTCCTTCTGGTTTCTCTCTGCCTCTCTGCTGCGTATCCTGGGATCTATAGAAGATACTCCAACCCAACTATCCTTGCCCCTCACTGCACGAGCTCACTATCAATATTCTCTCGGCAAATGCTCTATTTTAGAAAATCGAACTTCTGAACTCACCCTGTGTGTCTTTCCAAATGACCCTCAAGCCTCCTTAAATAATATCCTTGTTGACATTCAACAGCCCAGATTAAAAGCTAATCAATGGCTAAGATCATTTCTGCTTGATCCTCGTCTTCTTCTAGAAGTTACACCTGCAGTGTAGATTAATATCCATTAATTATTTTAATTTCCTAAGTTTAGACATAGGGTCCCATTAAAAATAATTAATTACTTTAATAAAATTGTTTCTGGGTGGAATTTCCCAAAACGCTTTCTAGGTTCTTTGGAATACATGTGCCCAAGCCTCCCTACAAAGTTTGAGACTTAGAGCACATCTGATGCTACCAGAAATCAACACTCCTGCTTAGCGAGGAATGTGCTCTAGCACTGCATCCTGCTGAAGCATCACTCTGTTCTGTAACATCTCCCTTTGCGTTGCTGATTTCTGACATGTTGTCCACCAACCACTGTGCAGATGCTACATTTGTACTGCTGCTGACCCTACCACTGTCAACACTGCATCTGTACTGCAACTCCCTCTGAAATTATGCATCTGTGCTACTGCTAGCACTGCCCCTACACTACAAATTGTTGTTGTTGCTACATCAACATTGGAAAAACATCCCAAATTATTGAACTAACTGTATTCAGTATGATACTATGTGAATGTTGGAGCCTGACTGCTACTAGTCTCTGCACTGACCCTCTAAATCTTCTGCGTTGCTGCTGACCTCTACTCTGTGCCATCTACACTGCTGCCAACTCTACTCTGTGTTGTTCAATCTTTGGCGCTCCTAGCCACTACAACTATCTCTCCAACACTCCTCGGCACCATCCGACCCTAGTCCATCCTGCTACTAGAAAATTGGGCCCCCGTAGCAAGGTAATGATCCAAGAGGTGGGCTCCTCAAGGATCTCGCCCATCCGTAGCTCTTTCGAACTACAGCTCTAAATCAGCCCACCTCTCTCTTGGAGCTATCTCGGCTATCATGGCAAACTCCTCGTCGATCTTCGCGGGTGCAGCCTTCGAATCGTGCTTCTTATCTGTGTCCTTCTTTCTGAGAGGACAATATGTTGTGCAGTGACCCATCTCACCACACCTGAAGCACTTTATCTTCTAGACATCCTTCTTCTGCCTTTGCTGCTCCTGCTGCCCCTTCAATGCAAGGGTTGCATTCTCATCCTCCTCCTTGGGCTTCGACCCACTGTTGCTACTTTTGTCAAGCTTACACTTGACCAAGTCTCTCCTCAGCAACTCTTGCTTAAGAGTTGCCCACATCTCATCCCAATTCGGCAAAGTCGCCCTACCCAAGATACTTTGGACAAAGACTTGCCACTCATCTGAGACAGAATTGAGGGCCAGTCTATAACCAACTCAAAGTCTTGAGCTGTAGACCCCACAGCTGATAACTCATCTCAGGTCTCCTGAAGCTTCGTGAGGAACGGATCTACGCACTCCCCCTTCTGCATCTGAGCGGATCTCAGCTTCTGTTCTAAGTACATCTTTCATTGCTCAGAAGATCCTTGATACAGCGTAGACAACACATCCCACATCTCCTTACCAGTCCCTTTGTTAGCGATGTGACAGACCACATGATCCTTCACTCCATTGAGGATCATTCTTTTTGTCTTCACCATTTTTGCATTGTACTTCTTCCGCGGATCTAGATCTGCAGGCTCAACCACCACGTTGTCGACATAGGTCTTGAGAGCATGCTCATCTAGAAGGAATGACATTCTTGCCTTCCAGATGACGTAGTTGGATGCTCTGTTCAATCTATCCTGATCCCTCAAGCCATTGGTTGCCATCTCTGCCACGAAAATCTGTCAAACTGCTCCTCTCTACTTATTACTACTGCTACTCAGCCAATAAGAGAACGGACTTCTTGGCGGGAAGTCTACTGAGGAAAAGTTCCTCATTATGCTTCTCTTCTCTTCTGACGTCTTTCTACCCAGCAAAACATCCTGCATTAAAATTGCGTCCCACCAGCTTTTCCTCACGTTGAGGCTTCAGTGTTGCTCCCTCTGCCACGGCAAGATCTCGATCTAGAAGCCCTTCTCTCTGTCAACTCACTCAAAGAGAGACTGCCTCGAAATTCAACCCTCCGGCTAGGACAGCGCAAACCCCTCTAAGGATTCGAACTACTACCTCTTGCAGCGTTTTCGACCTCCCTTTCTACGCAGCGCTGGGATCTTTGGCTTTGTTCTTCTTGTCTCACCTACACCTGCTTTGATACCATGTGAAAATTTCGCAAACCCGAATCGCTACTGCAGCAACTGATTAAACTTCTCCTATTTGTTAATTATTGAAACAAATTATTTATTGCTTCCTACAGCAAATATCGAAGCTAATACACTACAACCTACACCAATTAAATAATATGCCCAAAACAAGAACAGAACAATAGAGAAAGATACAACACAAATGACACAATATTTTTTAGACAAATGTCCCCAGAAAAACCCAATGCGGGAAAACTGGGGCAGCAGCTCTGAGGTTTTTTATTATTATGCAGTAGTTTTTTGAATATGACTTTGGATGCCCTCCCGGCAATCCAGTTATAGAGAAATAAACTGGCATAAGAAATTTGTCAGATTACCTCACTCTACCCGACAAGTTCCGGCTAATCCGACAGCTAAACCAATGTGTCATCAGCTATTTTTGTGCTGCCTCCATGTAGGCCCAGTGTAAGCCTCTAAGGCTTTGTGTCAGCTCAAATAGGAATTGATTTGCCTTTTGGAGCATTTTCCAACCCTCCCGGCTTAGAAATGTCAGCTCCCTTGACAAATTCGGACTTCTTCTTGGAGAATTGTGATGCTTCTACGTGAGCCATTCTGGCACAGCATCAACCCCTCCTGGGTCCTACACTGCCTCCTTCTGGTTTCTCTTTGCTGCGTATCCTAGGCGCTGGAGAAGATACTCCAACCCAACTATCCCTGCCCCTCACTACACAAGCTCACTATCGATATTCTCCCAGTAGTTGCTATACTTCAAAAAATCAAACTTCTGAACTCACTATGTGTGTCTTTCCAAATGACCCTCAAGCCTGCTTAAATAATCTCCCCATTGACATTCAACGACCCAGATTATAAGCTAATCAATGGCTAAGATCATTTTTGCTTGATCCTCGTCTTCTTCTAGAAGTTACAGCCACAATTTAAATTAATGCCCATTAATTATTTTAATTTCCTAAATTTAGACTTAGGGTCCCATTAAAAATAATTAATTATTTTAATAACACTATTTATCGGTGGAATTTCCCAAAACTCTTTCTAGGTTCTTTGGAATACATGTGCCCAAGCCTCCCTGCAAAGTTTGAGACTTAGAGCACATCCAATGCTACCATAAATCAATAGTTAGATCCTTTGGCCGCAACCGCTGCACAACTAATCCGGTCTTTGGCCATTGGATTTCGTCAACCTTCTTGTTGTTGAAGCAATTCGCTACATAGTGTGGAGGTTCTCCATTTTGCAGGTTTCATCCTCATGCCTTTGGCCATTTACAAAAAATAAAAATAAAGTAAAAAGACATTAAAAAAAGATTGAAAAAAAAATGATATAATAAAATAGTCATAAAAAAATTAGAAAAAGAAAAAAGACGAGAAAATTTTGCATCTAAGGGACCATAGCCATAAATTACTTGTGAAGGTCAAGAAGTCCAAGGAACAAAAGAAAAAATTAGAAGAAGAAAAAGGATGTGTCAAGAAGAAATTTAACAAGATTCTATGAAAGAAGGAAGAAGAAAATTTGTGCGTAAATGACCTGAACAAAAGGTTATTGGAACAAATCAGAGATCTAAAAAATGAGAAGCTTAAAAGTCAAAAGACGAGGAAATTTTGTGTCTAAGGGACCATAGCCAAAAATTACTTGTGAAGGTCAAGAAGTTCAAGGAACGAAAGAAAAAATTAGAAGAAGAAAAGGGATGTGTCGAGAAGAAATTTAACGAGATTCTATCAAAGAAGGAAGAAGAAAATTTGTGCTTAAATGACCTGAACAAAAGATTATTGGAACAAATCAGAGATCTAAAAGATGAGAAGCTTAAAAGTCAAGACATTGAAACAAAGGTTGATGAATCAGAAGCCAAAGAACTCTTACGTCTGAGAAACCATAATCAAAGTCTACTCACTCAAATTAAGAAACTTGAGGATGATAAGCAATCATTATAAAACAAGTTAGAAGAATTATTCACAAAAGAAGTATCAAAGTCTTTAGACGTAACCTTCTCAACTGGGGGGCTGGGGACGGTTCCTGCAACATTGGGCTATACAATAAAATGGCAGGTCACACAACAAGAGCTACAGGTAAATTCACTCAAGATAATACTTTTCATGAAAAAAAGAAATAATACTGGAGAAAGAAGAAAGAGAGAAAGGCCTGCTTCATACCATACCTCTAAGATTAACCTGATTTCATCACAAACGCAGAGGCGGAATTCAAAGAAGGCCAGGATGAGAAGAAGAACAAGGATCTCATACTTACTTGAGATCTGCACTAGAAGAAGAACAAAAGAACGAGCAATATTGCTCCTTAAAAGGTTGTTTCTTGCTTTACTGAACAGTAAACATTTATAAAACAACATTGTTTCAAAATAAGGCACAGGTGATAAAGATCAATTTAGCCTTAAGAGTAGACTAATTTTAAAAAATAACTTTTTCTCACACTAACACTAGAGCAAAATAAAGTTGAGAAAAATACCAGCTAAAAATAAAAAACAATGTATTTTTTAGTACTCACCACGATAAATCTGCAAATGCATGCTTTCTATTTGAATACAAGAGGCTGGTCAGAAGGACACTGTATCGTTTGTCCAAAAGAAAAGACAGTAAAACATGTCCGTTGGAGCTGTCGTGTCGACCTTGTTTTATCGCATTGGGCTGATTATAGATATGCAACTTGCAAGTACATTTGCCAGCCCTCTACAGTGGAAAGGAATAATTTTATGGGGCAAGCAATTTGTCAAAACATATGGAAGAGATATTTGGGATGCAATAACGCTTACTGCCATTTTCCCCTTGCGCAGAAGAAGTAAGGCTCAATGTTGACTCTAGCAGATTCAATTGCGAAGAATTTTCTGCCCTTGGTGCTGAGTTAGCAGATTAGTTCAGAGCTAAGTTGCACGAAACGGGGAAACGGGGAAGCGAAACGAAACGCGGAAGCGAAACGAAACGCGACCTCCCCAAATTTTGGAAACGGGAAACGCGAATATTAATATATATATATTATATATATATATATATGTTTATAATCTAATATAGTTTTAAACATTAAAAATTAATATATATATGTTTTGCAATCATAATGATGAGAGAAGAGGCACTGCTATTTTATAACTTAGAAATTGGTTTCTAGAAGTGATTAGAAACCCTAAAAAATTAAAATTAATTAGAAAAACAAAAAAAATTTTAAAAAACAAGTGTTATTTTGTGGGAAACGGGGCCCGTACGGCGTGGAAACGCGTTTCCGTCCGTGGAAACGTGTGGAAACGCCTGGAAACGTGTGGAAACGCGCCCGTACGGACGGAAACGCGTTTCCACGCCGTACGGTACGCGGAAACGCGTTTCCGTTTCGTTTCCGTATGGAAACGGACCCTAGACCCACGTTTCCTGCAACTTAGGTTCAGAGACAGGATTAGTGTATTCAAGAAAGAAATGGAGTGAGCATTCCTAGATTATGTTGGGTGAGGAAGCCATTGAAAGCAGCCTTCTACTCTTAATTGTAACAAAAGCTTTAATACCTTTTTTCATGAAATATAAGAAGCAACTGCATGAAAATTAAATAATCTAGGTATAGGTTAGAAAGAGTTATGCATATTTGAGGCATATGCTATAGAAAATCAAGAGCTGCATCCTATTTGAAATCCCATGCTTCTTTTACTCCAACTCCAACTGTTAAAAAGAATCTCTCTCTAGGGGTTGATGTCATCACATCAGTTATAGAGGGACATGAGAATGTGGCCAAGCATCCAATTCAAAGTTCAAACAGACAAGAGAGGTCCACTTTCCCTAGGTACTGTCACACCAAGAGACCCAAAAATATCCATATCTGAAAATCTCCAGAAAGTGAGAACAAATACAAGAATGAATTGAAGTTCAAAGCCAAAACATACTCCATGAGGACAAGCACCCATTGTTTCTGCCATAAAATAGACCCAATTACTACAATAGCACAATGTTATAACTCATGCTTGAAATTTCATTCTATTTTTTTTAAATATATTTCTATTAACGAAGAAAACATGTTACAAAAAAATGAATGGAAGACAACCCACTGCCACATGACAAAAGCAGAGGCAAAATCAAAATCACACTGCTGAAAGTAACACCAAACTACTGCAAACTGAATCCCCATAGCCAACCTAGAGATCCATCCAGGGGAATGGCATGGTCCAGAGAGACAAAATCAACAATATCTTCACTTATCAAAACATAGGGTGCCAATCAAGGAAGCAGCATTAACCTGAAAGAGACTGAGACAGGAAGTTACAGTCACTCAACAAATCCACAAGCAAGAAAACATACCCTCAAACATGACTAAGGTATATTACCCTTGCCCCAAAACCTAAATAGCAGCATCTGCTGCACACCAGCATAGCGTGTGATGAGCACAGCCACAGACAGCATTATTCAGCTACAGCATAACAGGGCTGTGATGCCTTTGACAAAGCACAGAAAAATAAGACAGTTGTATTCTAAACCATAACCTGACTTCCCCATGCCTGCAATCAATAAGATAAACATGCACAGCTGAACCATCTACCATCTACTTTAGACCAGGGTGACAATCCCCTCAAATAGGCCATGAGCTGAAACACAGCCACCAATTTCAAACAATGCCACATTAAAAATTGAAAACAGAAGACATAGAAGAAAGTTCATCCCTTGCTAATGCCTCAAAAAACCCCGACAGTCAAAGCACCTGCAACACTCATGGATCCACCACAAAAAAAATGTCTTTGTGCACAAAGGCAATCTCAAGTTATGTGCAGAGGCACTTGGCCACATCACTCAGCCCTTCAACAGTTTCCTCCCCCTCTGCTCAGAAACCAGCAAGCTTATCTCAACATGCAGGTGAAACCTAAATAGGGTTTGGGAAAGGAGCTGCAAGGGTGGGAAACAGGCAGGTACCTGTCAGCTTCCCTCTCACTTTGTCTCCAGTTTACTTTCCTTGTTCAAGTCACCTAATTTCCATTATATCAAATTAGATTCCAACAACTTTGTATTTAACCCCATGAGCAAAGAAACACTAGAAAACAAACACCATACAGGTTCTCTTTGTGTAGGTAACCTATCTAAAAGGAACAAAAAGCTAAACCAGGCAATATAGATGTAAATAAGCCATAACATAAATTATTATACTATTAGAATTTAGAATAACTGCTCCATAATTAATAAGCAACTGTAACCTGCAGCAGTAATGGATCCCCCATGGAGTCCGCCACAGGAAATGCCCTTGTGGGCAAAGGCAATCCCAAGTTATGTGCCAGAGGCACTTGACAACATCACTCAGCCTTTCACCAGTTTCCTTGCCACTCTGCCCAGACATCAGCAAGCATATCTCAACATGTACGTGACACACAAATAAGGTTTGGGAAAGGAGCTGCAAGGGTGGGCGACAGGCAGGTACCTCTCCTCTTCCCTCTCTCTATCTCCAGTTTACTTTCCTTGTTGAAGTCACCTAAATTCCATTATATCAAACAAAATGCCAACTTGGTATTTAACCCCATGAATAAAGAAACACTAGAACAAAGCAAACACCATACAGATTCTCTTTTTGTAGGTGGCCTATTTAAAATGAACAGAGAGCTAAACCAGGCAATACAGACATCATCCCCATTTAACTTGGAAAGTTCCCAGCACAGCCTGTGAGAAATTTTGTATGTACAAATTCAAAAATATGCTGTGAATAAGCTATAATATAAATTATTAAACTAATAGAATAAGTGCTCCATAATTAAAATGCATCCTTATGAAGGTTTTTTAAACTAGCACACAAACTGCAAATATATCAAGAGAGAAGATATATCCATATAGAAATCTGAGTCACAGAAAAACATTAGTCATTCATGCTACATTTGAAGGCTGCGAAAAAGAGTATTTTGTTAATGGCAAACTATTATGTCACTTCATAATACATATATCTCAAGGAAGAACCATAGATTAAAACCATACTATAAAACATTTCAGACTCTAAACCTTGAATCTGGCTGTGGATTTGATCGTTTTCGAGAGAATGTTTCATACCATCTTACTTGTCGGTATCCTTATGTTATCAGACTTTCCAAAGATGCATGAAGATACTGCAATATGGCACGTTCTTAAGAATTCAGCATCCTTTTCAGACAAGTCAAACCCTGTACTTAAAGATCCTTGGGGCCCCTTTACAAAACCACAATGCAGCTTCTGATTTCTGGCATAAAATGAGTTTTCTCTTTCTTCAAGACTTTGATGACCCGCAAACCTTGGCTCCCATACATCAACTCCTTCAGGTTTCTCCTCACTTTCGACAAATTGTAACAAAAACTTTGCAAAATTTGGATTCTCATCAGGCTCTACAAGCCCAACGGTTGAGTTTAAAAATTCTACCTCGCATGGAAGACCTGAATAATTACAAATATAAGCATGAATATAATGATTACAACTAGCAACGGAATATACATGAATGAGAAAACAAAACTTTAAAGTGATTTTCATGGAAAACTCAAAATTTGTAACAAGCTTGTATAATGAAATGAAATAGTTCTTTCTCATCCAGTAACAAAATATTCAAAATTTAACTTTTTCGAATCCTTGCTTAAGTCAGAGGGCATAGAGTGACTTAATCTCATCAAAATTGAAATGCGGTTAATGTCCTCAAGTAATCAAAACAGAGTCAATGGTACTGAAAGACAATACAGCATATAAGGTACCTCCAATTTGGGGGTCGCTTGATGAATCATCCAAAGAAAAATATTTCTAACTGTAAAACTACAAATGGAGAAATCAGTTATATAATCACAGCAAAAGATGTTCACTATATTAATCCCAGGTCCCCAGCTATGTGAGGTAAAGAAGTCAGAGAAATACTCTCTCTGCTGGATGCTCAGTAATATCTATCTGCCTTCTGTGTCTAAAGATGGTAGTGTATGTGTTCTTGTATGTTGAAGAGCCTATGCCTCTACCTCTACCACTGCCCCTGGATACCCTGCCATTCAAGGACAAAGTTTTAGGAATCAGGGCCCTAATACATCCCTGGGACTTGTCATGTTTTTCCACTGTGACACCATAAGTTTGAGCTAAGCCTAATAACAAGGAAAGCCCATGCATTGCCTGATGAAATTTGAGCAAAATAAGGTTCTAAAGGGGTGAGTGTTCCTCACTGCACCAGCTGAAAAGGATTAAAGAATGGTATAATCATCCTCTGTGTGCCTCGGATAGATTGTAATTATATCTGCATAAGTTCACCACTTTGGTGGATGAGTTGCCATATAATTGTTAAAGAGATGGTAACAGATAAGGAAGGATGGAGAATTTTCAGAGATTCTGACAAAACAGTAGTACCTCCTGCAGATCTTATAATAGACAGGGCGTCAATATATTAAAAAGTTTTATGATTCAACTTGAGTGGAGCAGAGTCTACATAGTCCATCTCTCCTGCATCTGTAACCTGATGTGAATTAAATCCAAGTCATATAAAATCTCAACCAGGGCGAGACATGAAAGCATAAGTAGCCAATGGGGACAAGCATATCACCCTCCACATGCAAAGCAAGTCTACAATACATGTCGAGGTTGTATGTCAATTCTCTGAAAGAGTGAGTCTATGTGATAGGCCTTATCTAATGACAACATCAATTCTCTGGGAAAGGGGGTCTATGCAATAGACCTCTATGTGAATCAAGAGCTTTGGTGACACAACCTGTATGAAAGAGAAGTATAGCTGCCTTGCACTCTACTCCTCAAATGCCCTTGCCTTAGATTGCCCCACAAGCCATGAACAAGGTTGATTTACAGATGCCTTTTGACTTGTTCAATCAATCATCATCTCCCTTGAGCATCTTCCCCGCTTCAAATATTCCCTACATGGACCAGGCTATCTTTTGCGAATTAGACAAGAACTAAATCAAGCCATAAGAGAGGACACCTACAGATTGTATATCCAAGTTACATGGACATCACCTTCAAAGAACCTAGGCACAGAGATGTCTTTCCCTCTAGAGCACTTCTTGGAGTTGCAGGATGGCATCATCATCCATGCCACATACACTTATAGACATTGGATGCATTCACTTAGGATCCCTATAGGCCAATGCTAGGTTGGCTCTCACAAACTCCAAGTGGAGATCAATCATCAAATTCCTCAATGAGATGGGGTGTGCCACCTTCAAGAGTTAGGTAAAGAGACACACCTCATTTTTCGATGTCTCTTCTGCTATGAGATCAAAAGGCAATACCACTACCTCATAGGGACTCAGGGAGTAACCTTTCTACTTTCTTCCAATATCGTGATCATGTTGAAATTCTAATGTTCTATGTTGTAACAATCACTTATTACAAAACTTTTTAATGTTGCAATATTAGATAAGCAATTGTAGATAGAACATAAATCAAATGCACGATAGAAGACAGCCAAGAATACAATGAGACATAGAGAATTTAGGTCCAATGACCAGGGCAAAACCCACAAGGGTGAAACCCAATCAGATTCTTCTTCTATCAGAAATTATTGTTCAATAGACATATATAGTACAATGAGAAATCAAGAGAATGAGTAAGTTCACCCAAATCTGAACAAGTTGTAGCATAAAGATCACTGGTAGCAGCAGCAGATGCACACACTAAATCAACCTTCCCTTCAACTGAATCAACATTAAAAAACTGAATCAACCTTGGCTCACCAAGTTCTGCCCTTACTCTCCAAATCTCTCTCTCACAATCTTCTTCAACTCTCTCCAACTCTTTCTCAAGTTCGAAGTCTTCTTTCACAACGCACAAGTAGTGAGGGGAGAAAAAATCAGGCACATATATATAGGAGGAGCAACAAACCCATGCCATAGAGGAGTAACTCGCATGCCAAGAGAAGTGTAAGTCATGCCTATTTAGGAAATGTAACTCATGCCATTAAGGAGGTACACATGCCTTTGTAACTTATGCTTTTAAGAGAGTGTAACATATGCATTAAAGAGTGCGTAAAGAGGAATCTTTTATAACATGCTTTTACTGAGTGTAAGAGAGTGTAAGAAAATCTTTTATGACGTGCTTTAATTGAGAGTAAGAGAGTGTAAGAGCATTAATGGGAGTGTAAGAGGAATATGCCATGCTAATAATGAGAGCGTAAGGGAACATTATTGAGAGTCGGGATTAAGTGACTTGAATTTCTTTTTAATAATAATATAATAGTATCGTAAGAAACATAACAATAATAATAATGGAGACGCAATGGCTAGGGCTTCACAGTTTCTCGACTTCCCTTACTCTACGGGATTTCTTCAGATCCCAAATCCAATTTCTGCGCCATCGCCAGGGCTAGGTGAAAGGTTTCAAGGTTATGTTGAGATCATAGACCGGCACTTCCCGTCATTGTTGAATAGATGGAGGTTTTTTATCACCGATCTCACTGCTCGAGGGACTGTTAAGGGAGTTTGTAAATGGTCTGAACCCTAGTTTCGACATCCTAAGCTAGGAAGGAGAACCATAGTCAGGGTTTTTGTAAATATCACGCGTCTGCTCTTTGTCCTAGCATTTCTGATCACCCCTACCATGCACGATAGCACAGATGTGAGAGAAGGGCGTTGTCTTCATGTGTTGATATCGGATCTATACAAGAATGTGGCGACCCTTGAACAGAACCCGATTCGTTGTCTACTCTTCGTCACAAGGGAGGTATTCGCCAGATCTGAAGGCAAACCCTTGAATTCTGAAAAGAAACTTTTACCTAGAATGCTTCCTGTCGTAGATCCGTTGTTCAAGCAACCGGATCTGGAAGCTATCAATCCTCAATGCAAATTAAACTACAGAAATGTAAGAGCGAATGTAGATCTGCGGCGCCTGATCTGCCTCTCATCGAATCGGTGTTTTTCTCCAACAAATCAGGCGCATTCAGTGGTCGGGACATCGTTTATGTAAACATTTTTTCCACAACAAACCCTTCCCCTCCTCTTTGATCCTTATCGCAATATTGATCCGACTAACGATTTGCGCAATTGTCATGTATGGGATTCGGATCTGGGAACCAAGACATCCTTCCAAATTTTTATTAAAACCCCAGATGGAAAATCAATATTATTCTAGGTTCGGGTCTCAGAGCACGTCAACAAATTGAAGCAAAATATCCTGCACATTCTGGGTATTCCGATGCTCCTATAGAGCCTGCTCTGCAGAGGAAAATCCACGTAGGATGATCTAAGGTTACAATATTATAGCATTCTTCCTTCATCCACCATCATCTTAAATTTGAGGCTTCGGGGAGGCTCTCCTGGATCAAGCAATCAAAAGGGAGCAGGGGGAGTGTCCAGATCTAGTCTCCCCGAAGGAACAGAATCAAATCAAGGACAAGTAAATGGAGGTCCTTCGTTCAAAGACATCCTCAAAGGGAAGTCTGTTGCATTAGCAATACTAGATCAGACACACAATATCCCCAACCCCTATATAGTGGAATTCCTGAATCAAATGCCAGCGAATGACTGTAGATCTATCAAAAACAAATGATCTATGCACAACCTATGAATCTCAAGCAGTTATATGCAGATTCAATGGTTTTTGGCCAAAACCAATGGATCTTTTCCAGTCGATTATCACAACTTGGACAACAAATTGTGAGATTCACCTTTGCTGCAAGGGCTTTTTCATAGTAAAGTTTGCAACATTGGAGGAACGCGAATGTATATTGCAAGAGGAACCATGGTTCTGGGGTTCTTCGGGACTATTTTTCACCCCATGGTTTCCATATTTCGATGCCAATATAATGGTGGTATCAAGAATGCTGGTGTGGGTTAGATTGCATAATTTCCTCCTTCATTTCTGGCACCATAAAGTGCTAGAAGTCATTGGGGACCTCTTAGGGAGATACATAAAGACAAACACACAAAGAGTCGAAGAATGAATCTACACTTTCGCCAGAATTTGTGTGGAGGTGGATCTTAGCAAAGGATTGTCGGATCATATTCTCGACACATAACAAGCAGTGCTCGACACAGTTTGTAGATTTTCATAACACTGCCTTTAGATGCAATATATGTCGACAAACCGGACATCTACAAAACACGTCCTGATTCCAAGAAAGCCTCGAAGGAAGAAGAAATCAAGAAAGCAACCCAAGGGATGGTGATTCCCACAGCAGTTGCTTCAAGAAGAAGAGGATGATGAAGAAATGGAGCCCCCTACCAAGGATGAAACCCAGAATCCACAAGACAGCGTAGAAAAGGAAGGAGTTAATCATGAAGTTTCAGGAGCTCCAGCACACAGATCGCGGTAGGAGATGATCCTTGAAGCAAAGGAGACAGGGGGGCTCTAAACGTCATCATGTATCTGAATGTTCGGATTCAGATAAGGAAAATTCAAGAATGAATGAAGGGACCCAATTAGCACTTGTAACGACCACTCCATCCCAAGGAGAATGGCGAAGGTAGAAAAGAAGAAACTGAGAAAAGGGTAACCTGCGTACTTCCATTTTGGAATAGTTTTATGTCTATGTGAGCACCAATTTTGACTGGCATGATTGAATGCATTATAAGCATCTACAACATGTAATTTTGTTTTCATTAATAAAATCACGATTTCTCTTAGGGAAAAAATAATAATAATAATATTAATGATAATATTGATGATTAAGTCGAAATTGAACTATTAGGATTGATTGATGATTAGAAGAGATTTTCCATCAACAATACTTGATTACCAATTGATGCAAGGGGATTTACTATCTTGAGACTTTCTAATTTTAGTCTTTCTATTTTTAGAAATTCTACTTTTAGACTTTCTGTTTTTAGAAATTTTATTTTTAGAATTTCTATTTTTAGAAATTCATCCCTGAGCTGCCAAATTTTCAATAGATCAAAGACGCCTAGCCCTCTTCATCAAGGATATACTCAACCACAAATCCTAGTTCTTTCGCACCCCATCCCTTTATGATACTACCAACAGGATCATTTCATATTTTCATGTTACTTTGCCATATCAAACCAACAAGAGACATAGGAATCTCCAGAGTATTCCAAACCACAGAGTGGTGAGAACTCATGCCCCCCATGTGTGTTCCCCCCCAAGAGGTGTGATATCCTCAAGACTAGTCTAGGACTCTAGAGGTGTTGAACCAAACCTTAAAATGCACGTCATTATAGGAACAAATAGACTAACCCTAAATGTATCCAAAGTGTGGTTGCTTCCTACCCATCAAATTACCTCCCATCTTTAGAAGAGTAGTTATAGTTCTATTCAAAGCTTCTTTCCTTGAACCTTGAAGGGTAGGAGAGTTGTGCTTCCTTGCTCCTACATCCCCACCAAGACCATACAATCAAATACCAATATGGTACCCTAAGACTCCTATAACAATCCAATGTCTTGGTTGCCCCCCTTTGTTCTCAATCTTCAGGACCAAGAGTCTTTAAGATCATCCTCATTTTTGTCTCTTTCTTGATAATCATCGAGATATCCAGTTACAAACTCTCACTTTTTATCACTACACCTAGAACACTATTATATTTCTTTTGGTTTTGGTTTTAGTTAGACTTAATGATTAGCTTAGCTACACACTTATCTACACTGCACTTTTTCTTTTGTTTTCTTTATCTTACTTTCAACATTACCTAGGAGTTACTTTTACACTCCCAAATTGTGTTCACACTAAATGTATCTTTTAGTCCAATTCACCTACATTTGCAGCCATCTATAAGACATTAATAAAATTATCTTATCTTATCTAATGGAAACAATAATCTCACCCTTAACAAGAGATTGATGTGTGACAACTTATATTATATGAGGTTCCATATTGTGATTTTCATCACATCGATGGAGATTTGCTGTTGGTATTCTTGGAGCATTGCACCAACTTGGGGGCTTCATCTTCATGGAGCCCCTTCTCTTTCTTGTTTTTACACGATCTTGGTGTCTGGGATAGAATCTTAAATCTCTTATGCTAACAAACCAAGAATCATAACGAATCTACTTTGCACAGCGAAATATAAACAACAATAAATTACATGTGCACAAAATATAGACAACTTTTATAATTTTCAACCCAACTTCGTTATATTAATCAACATATAATACAACAGTCTAGGGCTCCCGTACAGGGATAATGGCCCTCAAATATCCACTAGTACAAGAATACAAAACTGGGGCTTGGTGTCAATCCATCGACAACCAAACTACCCTCAAAAAGATACTCTAACCATCTGGTTGATGTAGTCGACTTCACAACTCCCTCGGTCATACCCTATACCTACCCAATCCTTCGACCTTCGATCTGCAGCACTACCTCTATCAACGATCGAAGTCCATCTAGCCACTGAACCTCAGTTATCCAATATGCTCACTAGTTGTGCCTTAGTCCATCAAGGGCACAACACATCGAGATTCTTATTGAATTGTTCACAACTCCATTTGTGAACAACTCTCAATCTGCCCACTGTTGCTCCCCAGCCACTCAGGGACTTCAACCCACTATGGTCTTCCTACGCTTCTCGAATGAAGACTAACATAGGGCATAGAGGGTTACCACCTATCACTGCAAGATGTCCATCTCCTACAATGAACACGGGCTAGGAGGATTGCCCATCTTTTGTTGCAGATGTCCTTCTCCACACACAATTCTAGGGCTGCTCAACTGCTTCTCTAGTTGATCAAACCTTGAGCTCAACTTCTGCCACTCTAGCAACCACCTAAGTCCATAAAGATGGTGCACATCGGGCTCCAACTTGGGCACTATCACGTTGTCCTCCAGTAGACCATAAATGCCCAATCCGCGTTCACACTTGGTCCACTCTCACGCTGCCCTCCAACAAACCACAAGTGTCCAATACTTGTTGTAGCATCTGCTCCTAGTTAGGACATCCAACACCTACGGAGACCTTTCCACATGGTTGCTAACAAACTTCTCAACTTGTACTCTCCTAGGACACCATACACTTAGCATCCATCATCTATCAACAAGGTGATAACACTTTGTTGCTGCCTCCTTGACCTTGATTTTTGTGCATTCACAAGACTGGTTAGGGCACACAACATCCCTAAACCACAGCTCCAAATAAGATCGTATTCCTTATCCAAACAACTGCTCGTTTACTACCCTTTACTAAGTCTTTCCACACATTGTTTGGGCCCAAGGCTCCTCCTTAAAAACCCTCACAACATGCAGTCTGCTGCAGTAAAGGTTGTTGCCTTTTAACACAAGGAAATACCCTGCCTCTATTTACCTACGTTTCTACTCTTAGTGGTTGCGGCCTAGATTCTTCCCTCTCCTTAATGCCTCACAGCCTTCAAACCATCTCAAGGCACATGTTGTTGCTACAGCATTCTTGCGGTCACCTGTAGCAGAGGTTCCCCACACCTTAATGTGCAAAAAAACACTCTCTAACTTACCTTCAATCAACGGCTAGGATCTGCACTTGAATCTGCTCCAAAACTAGTCAAAACACGTCCTCAAATCACCTTGATGTATGCCTCAGACCTGTGGTCGTGCTCCTCAAAAATCCGCACCCTAAACAGACCCAAAACTCGTGCTCCTTGCCACTTCTCCTTGCCACAAACTCGTTGTCTAAATCGCAAAGATATCTTTGATGTTTGATGCACTTGAGATATATGGAATTACCTCAAACATCACTCCTTTTTATAGCCTCCACGTGGGTGTGACATTATCCCTTAAGGGCACTCTAACATGTTGGCCAACTTGTCCTAGTAAGCCTCACAACCACAAATTAACTTCAAAAATTCATAACTCAACAACGACAACTCGGAATTGGACGATTCTCGATGCATTGGATTCGTCTCATCATCTACTATCACCCTCATCCATCACATGTCGCAATATCGTCATGGTTTTGGCCCAAACATCAATGGGTACAAAACCTCAGGCATGGGTTTCAAGCACACAAGGCCACTTGTGGAGCTCCCTCCTCCAAACCCTCGATCCTCAAGGCTTGGAGTACCTCCTAAGCTACAAAAATCAACACTCCATCTTAGCGAGGGAGATACTTCCAAGACCAAGAAGTAACCATCATCAACCGATGACACTAGCCCATCTAGCGTCCATCACTACAACATACCCTGTCGAACTAAGTTGCAAGAAACGTTGGAGAAGGGTCCGTTTCTGGCCGAAAACGAAACGGAAACAAGGAAACTCGTACCGTACGGCCTGGAAACTCGATTCTAGTCGTACTAGCTTGTTTCTCGAGGAGGAAACATGGCCAGTACTGATGGAAACGTGTTTCCAGTCCATACAGTGGAGTTTCTTCTTCTAACTTGACTTTTTCTTCTATTTTTTTTTATTTTTTCGCTTCTAATTTTTTATTGTCGACTAAAATATCTTCTGGATGCTTCTAGATGCCTCTCAAGTTAAGTGACATTCATCCTTTTACTTAAATTTTTAACATTACCATGAAATGGATCAGGATGTTTGCGAGTGGTTTCGCCCTCATTGGATTTCATATGGAGAAAGTAGAATTTTAGATCTCACTCAAAATCCAGCAAACTTATCTGTTTTTCAGGATTTTAGGATTGGGGGGATTGAAATGTTTCCATTGGATTTTGTCATGCACTAGAGTATGGAACTTGTATTTAATCAAGAGAACCAAGTCATCTATGTAGGGGAGACTCCCAATAATCAAGAGCACGTAGGGTACTAGGATATGGAACTCGTATTTAATCAAGAGCACTAAGGTCGTTCGACTATGTAGGAGGAGACTCCCAATCAAGCACGAGACAAGAAATTAGAAATTTCTCGTGGCTGATTTTGGATATTGCTATTTTCATTATGTGATCATTCATGAGTAAATGTGATGTAAATTGAGAAACTTATAGTTTATGCGTTGACAATTGACAATTTAATCATAATGTAATAAATTAGAATGTATCATATATGCTTTATGATTACACATATTTCTTAAATGTCCCAATCAATATATATATATATATATATTGCATTTCCCCGTTTCCAAAATTTAAGGGGGGTCACGTTTCGTAACCGTGCCCGTTTCGGAAACTCTTACTCGTTTCCTCGTTTCGTGCAACTTAGCTGTAGAATGACCCTGCCAATCTCGTTAGTGCCTCTGCCTCATCATATCTTAACCTGAAGATCCCAAACCTCCATGGGGCTACTCCCTCTAAGGCTAGACTCCCTCTGAGCCTACATGATCTCCACTGGCTTAGTCCTGCAAGCATTCATCCTCTTGGATCAAATATCATTCATGCAAATCCCTCTAATCTCAGATCTGCAACATGACGATCCGATGAAGACTCTAGCCTGCCAACCTGTAGTCTATCACACAAAGCCATCTCGATCAACCTGATCTCTTCGAAGCCAAAGAAACCCTCGAGTTCTCCCAACCATCCATGGCACGTCAAAGGAAGTCCATGATCAACAATCTGCCCTACAACAAACTGTTGTTCACCGAGCTTTCCACCAATCCACCAAAACTCCTAGCCAATCTCGTTGCCAAGCCAGTAAAGACCACATCTCCATGCCTCTAGCTGAACCCTCTGCTCCATGATCTAGACACCCACAACTCCCTCTAAGTTGCTTCGTTGTGCACACTTTGACTCATTGTCCATCAAAGTAGCTCAGATACGCTCTGATACCATGTTGTTTTTCAACGATCTTGGTGTCTAGGATAGATTCTTAAATCACTGACACTACCAAACCAAGAATCACAATGAATCTACTTTGCACGGCGGAATATAAACAACAGTAAATCACACGTGCACAAAATATAGACAACTTTTTACAATTTTCAACCCAACTTTGTTATATTAATCATCGACAACCAATCTACCCTCAATAAGATACTCTGACCATCTGGATGATGTAGTCGACTTCACAGCTCCCTCGGTCATACCTTGTACTTGCCCGGTCTTTCAGGCCCCAATCTGCAACACTGCCTCTATCAAAGATTCAAGTCCATCTGGCCACTAAACCTCGGCTATCCAATCTACTCACTAGTTGTGCCTTAGTCCATCAAGGGCACAGCACATCGAGACTCCTGTTGAGTTGTTCACGATTTCATTTGTGAACAACTCTCAATCTGCCCACTGCGGCTCCTCAGCTACTCAAGGACTTCAGCCCACTATGGTCTTCCTACACTGCTCCGATGAAGACCAACATAGGGCACGAATGCCTGTCGCCTACCACTGCAAGATGTCCATATCCAACAATGAACACAGGCTAGGAGGATTGCCCGTCTTCTGTTGTAGATGTCCTTCTCCACACACAAGTCTAGGGCTGTTCAACTGCTCCTTTGGTTGATCAAACCTTGAGGTCAACTTCTGCCACTCTAGCACCCACCTAAGTCCATGAAGATGGTGTACACTAGGCTCCAACTTAGTCACTATAATGCTGTCCTCCAGCAAACCATAAATGCCCAATCCACGTTCGCACTTGGTCCACTCTCATGCTACCCTCCAACAGACCACGAGTGTCCAATACCTGTTTTAGCATCTACTCCTAGTAATGGCATCCAACACCTATGAAGACCCTTCCACATTGCTGCTAAAAGACTTCTCAATTTGTCCTATCCTAGGACACCATCCATCAACAAGGTGACAACATACTGTTGTTGCCTCCTTGACCTCGATTTCTGCGCATTCACAAGACTGGTTAGGGCACACAATAGCCCTAAACCACAGTTCCAAATACCACTATATTCCTTATCCAAAATATTGCTCCTTTACTGCCCTTTACTTGGTCTTTTCACACATTGTTTGGGCCCAAGGCTCCTCCTTAAAAACCCTCACAACATGCGGTCTGCTACAGTAAAGGATGTTGCCCTTTAACACAAGGAAATACCACTTGATGAAGTTGTCCCTTCCTTTGTTTACTTGCGCTACTGCTCTTAGTGGCTGCGGCCTAGAGTCTAGACTCTAGAGTCTACCCTCAAACCATCTCAAGACAAAATGTTGTTGCTACAACAATCTTGCGGCCACTTATAGCAGACGTGCTCCACACCTTAATGCACAGAAAAACACTCTCTAACTTACCTTGGATCAGCGGCTAGGATCTGCACTTGAGTCTGCTCTAAACTGGTCAAAACACATCCTCGAATCACCTTGATGGATGCCTCAGACCTACAGCCCTACTCCTCAGAAATCTGCACCCTAAACAAACCCAAAACTCGTGCTCCTTGCCACTTCTCCTTGTCACAGAGTAATTATCCAAATCACAGGGATACCTTTGATGCTTGATGCACTTGATATATATGGAATGACCTCCACGTCACTCCTTTTTATAGCCTCCATGTGGGCGTGACATTAGCCCTTAAGGGCACTCTAACATGTTGGATGACTTGTCCTAGTAGGCGTCACAACCACACATTAACTTCAAAAGTTCATAACTCAACAACAACAACTCGGAATTGGACAATTCTCGATGTGTTGGATTCCTCTCGTCGTCTACTATCACCCTCATCCATCACATGTCACAATCTCGTCATGGTTTCAGCCCAAACATCAATGGGTGCAAAACCCCAGGCTTGGGTTTCAAGCCCACAAGGCCACTTGTGGAGCTCCTTCCTCCAAACCCTCGATCCTCAACGCTTGGAGTACCTCCCAAGCTACAAAAATCAACACTCTTCATTGCATTTGATCACTTGAAGGAGATTTTGGTTGGGGAAGTCTCAATTTACCTTGGTTGGATGGAAATTGTGTTGGCTACTTGGTGGACTTCTCACATATGCTTGCCTTGTTGATCACCCTTTGGTTGTGTTAGCCATCCATATACATGGGTGAGCCTATGAGAAAAAAATTATCCCATGATGCAGCTTTCCAATTAGCAACCTCACATGATCCACAAATAGCAGCCTTAGATGCCTTTCACCCACTCTTTGGTCAACTTATCCATTTGAATAGCATGCTCACCCAATGGCAGTAGGTCAATGACCATAAGGTACATTAGCCATTATTTCATACAAAGTGCTTACAGTGAATGTTTTAGGGCATTTAAGTAAGGATCGTCGGGTTGAAATCTAATAATGAATCATGATGCTTGGAAGTTATACTTTATAACATTGTTGATAATATCAGCATCAGCAAAATATCAGCAAGGGTCCTGAAAACATCTTCTCGGCAATATTAGAAAAATATCGAAAAATATGGCAAACATTAAAAAATGCAAATATATTCATTTTTTCAGATTAAAAATATCAGCAAGAGGGTGCTTGCCCGACGATATTTTGGGTCGTTGCATTATATTTCGGTGATATTTCAGCGATATTTTGAAACTATCGTGATATTTTGAAATGTGAAAATAACACGATATTTTCTAGGCCATATTTTGTTTCCCAGAAAAAATCGTGATATTCGCGATATTTCGTGAATATTGCTGATATTATCAACACCGCTTTATAAGATGTAAAGTCTGACGGACTTTTTGTGACTTTATAAGATATAAAGTCTAAGTGATTTTTTGTTGATACTAAATGAAAAGGTGATTTGAGGAGATAAAGTGACTTCAGCTAAGTCAATGAGACGTTAAATCCCCACCCTTGATCTCAATGGCTAAGGTCTAATCTCAACCACTGGATCATAGGGTTAGGTCACTCTTCATTATGAGGAAAACAAAAAGGAAACTCAAGGAAGAAAAAGGCACCATTGTCATTCATGAGTTTTGGATGAGGAGAAGAGAGCACCAAAAGAGAAATTCATACAGCAGGAGAAGAGGAACTACAGCAGCAGTTACAGCACGATTTCCAAGGAGAGAAGGGCATGAATTTCAAGTCTGAGCAGGGCACTAATTTCAAGGCACATTTCCAGCAGTCTGCCCACTGTAACAGTATGAAATCAAGGCAGGTTCAGTGCTGTCAGAGCTGCAACAGCAGCATGAAATTCGAGGGAGTCTGACATGAATTTCAAGAGCCAGCTGAGAACAAAAAATGAGGACTGACAGCAGCATTTATTGCTGTCAGACAATATGACATACAGTACAAATTTTTGAGCGAAGATGGCACAAAAATCGAGGGCTGTCAGGCAAAGAATTCGAGGAAGACTGGTACGGTTTCCAACATGTTTTGGCACATAAATCAAGATAAATTTGTGTGCATTTAATGCTAGAATTTATTGTTGTAAAATTTCTCTGAAAAAATAAGAGATTTCCTCTCACTGGTTTTCCCTTTGCCGTTTTTCTAGGGGCTATTGCCCAAAAATTCTTCTGTCAAAATATTGTGGGTTGGCTTCCTGTTTATCTTAGCTATTAGTGGATTAGACTCTTGTGCTTCAGTTTTGAAATTTTCATGTCTAAAACATTTAATAACAGTAGCAAATGATATGTGGGTTGGACATTAAACCATGATGAAATTTCATGAAACTCAAAACCGGGTTGGGTCTATAAAATTCTACAAGGTAAATGAATGCTAAATCATTAAAAGCATGGGATCCTAATTTATGATCCCAGTCAAAGCATTACCAAAAATAAGTAAAAGGCACACCACAGGGAAGGAAAAAGCAAGCCAACAAAATGGGTAACTCATGCCTCCATGATTGCATTCTCCTTGCATCTATACACTCAAGATGATGGACCTCCATCAACCGCTTCCATGGCTGTGGCACCTTGCCCCAAAGTCCTTCCCCTCCATTGCCACTATTATCATAGGCACCTATGGATTAAAGAGTTGACCTAGGACCTATCATTTCCCTTTAGGGACTCGAAACACCTAATACGGTTAACCATCTAGCCATCCCTACCACAAGTAGTGAACACTTTTTTTGAGACTTGGTCTAGCTAGATATTTCAAGATGATCTCAGTTTGAAGTGTTATTATGCCCCTAAATTTAAGTATGGTCCACTATGATGCATAAATGGTCGTTGTCCCTAATGATTAGTGACTTTCACTTCATCTTGAGATGGTTTTGCCAAGTTGTTGTTCACACAGAAGTAGAGGCCTTTAAAGGCACCTTATAGAACTCTATTGCACAGCATGCCCAGGTCGTTATGCACCATCCAAAGAGTCATGATGACCTTGTAAATGTCAAGTGGCCCATCCAAAGTAGAGTGTTGGGCACTTCGAAGATTCCACAGGATGATTGACACCCTAGAGTACCCCCAGATGTTGATAAGTTGGGCTACTCTTGCTGGTGTTGGATTTACTTGATGTTGTACCCAGCGGACCCAAGATGCCCCCACGTTGGTCTTGACACTGTTTGATGGGCGTTACAACTTGAATTGTTGCAAAGTCGAAATGATGATGGTCATCCATAAAATGACAAGTGAGGACTTGTACTTAGTGTTGGAGCCCCAATGCTGGAGAGAGAATGTACCATGTCACCCATCTAGCCCTTGAGAGGGTGGTGTAGGGCAACCAAAGCATGGTTTTTGGACATGAAGGCACCAAAGCATGGTTTTTTGACATGAAGGCACTTCCTGAGGCGTCTCCTCGGGATTTGGAGTTGATTATGGTAGTGGAGCATCTCCTTAGCCCATTCCACACTTTATTGTGGCATCTATTGCTAAAAAAGGAGATGAATGTCATGCTTGTAGAGGAAATCAATCCACATCTGTGGCCATTTATGTCATTATTTTATGGTTTTCAACTATAAGTTTGGCTTGTAACTTCTTGTCTTGTCAAACATTCAAAAGTAAACTTGTTTTAGCACTTGTAGGGTTAATTATTTTGTAAAAGTGAAGGGATAGACCTCATATAAATAGAGGATCCCTCCACTTCATTTTAGCATCATCATACATGTGAATTTTGCTTCCTCAGAAACAGTATGAATTACCTTTGTCTAACTTGGTACACAACGTGATTTTTATGGAGCATTTTTATCTTGACGATTGATTTTTCACATTGGAGATGCCTTTTTGGGATTGAAAAAAGGGATTCTTGGTAGAATTTGCAGTTTTATTATTGATTTTGCTAAATTTTGTATGTGAATGAATTTAAGTTAGGGTTTCTAAAATGTTCCATGTCTAAATGCATATTTTTTATTGGAAATCTAGGTAAAATTTTGCATGTAAAAATTATTCTTCATTGAAACCCATAGAATAATTTCTAGGGTGCATATTCTATACTTAATTTCTCCCCTCATGAGAAAGGTAGCTAGGATTTTACAAGAGGAAAATAATTATCCCCCCCTTACTCCAATCAAATTTCAACTTCCATTAAAATTTGCCCTAAAACTCCATTAGCCTTCGTAGGATTAGGTATTGGCCAAGGTTTTGTTGATCAAAATCCATCAAAACTTAAATATTTTCCTTTTCTTTACCTTTCTTGGGCTTTTTAAGGCAAGAGCTAGGGTTTCCTAAGGCTGAATTGTCACAAAGTTGAGCTTGAGTGGATCGTTGTGGATGAAAGTCCAAGGTTTAACCTCTTGAACATTTAAATCACAAAATCTAACATTTATAACGGTCAAAGTTTCCTACATGTAGCTAACATCATCTTTTCTTAGCTCCTTTGCGCCATTGAAACCCTAGTCCTTAGCCAAGCTTCAACTTGAAGCGTATTTGAGAGTTCCCCTATCACTTTGTTGAGATAAATTATTGAAGGAACTTTTTCTTTGACTTTTGCATGTCTAGATACTCCTTATCATTGCCTATAAACAAACCCTAACTTGTGTAGTCCTTAGCTAGTCTAGGGTTACAATACGTGTTCCTTTATAGAGTTGAGTTTATTTTTAGCTTTAAAGTATCTTTCTCTAGCCCACTTATATACCTTGAGCCTTCTAATCAAAATACCCTTATAGGTGAACACAGGAGGCCTCCCTTGTGCTGAAATTCCACTAAACAGTGTGAGGAAGGTTACTAAGGTGACAGTGGTAACCCTTCCTCATTGTTGTCATAGGGTCTAGCTCTTGCCCTGGTGAATCCTCTCACTAGACCTGTTGGATTTTGTCACAACAATCAGCACAATCACTTTAGCAACTATCCTCCTACTAGTCTATGGTCGAATATTTTTCCCACGAAGGAGGCCTCCTAGCAGATCTCAAGGATTTGATAGCGTGCTCCCAAGCTAGATACCCCATAAGGGTTCTACTTAAGACTACACCCAAGGATAAATGTTCAATAATTATGGTTTCACGTGTGATGAGATGGAATTCTAAGACAAGTTCAAAGTTCCCTATCACTAAATCTAGAGGGCTTAGCAAGTCTCAAAGAGGCTCAAATAGGTTTCCAAATACATCTTTAAATTACGAATTGTCGTTATAAACTAGGGTTTATAATTAACACAACCATAGTGTTGTCGCTCAAAGTGTACACCAAGGGCCACAATGCTCAGGATAAAAGTTATCACTATAAATTTTGTCCACTCCGTTCTAGCTCTCCTAGGCAAGCTAAGGTGGATAGTCCCTAAGAGGTGAAATATGGATGATGAAGGAAAACTCGTTGGGAACCAACAAGTTCTAGGAGATGCACTGAAAGCTATCTTATTAACTTGACTTAAATTAGATGCAAGCAAGATTAATTGAGCAATGTTTAAGATATCCAATTAAATTTATAAAACCAGATTAAAGTTATTTCACTAGTGCCTTTAAATACAATGCTCAGAAAGAAAAGATTTGCAAGATAAATGATTCACCAAGTAACAAGATGACAAATGTTGCTTTAAATAGATGATCGACTAACTTATATGGAATACAAGATGAAACGAGATGTTAAAGACTTAAGCACTTAGATTACGATTTACTCTGAGCTAAACGCTAAATACTTAAATGTAAATTTCAATGAAAATCTCAATTATGCAAATGATCAAAATACTCAATTTAGGAATCGAAAGATATACAATTTTCCACAAGTCCACGATAGAGTATTCAATAAAGATGTTGATCACAATTACTTGAAAATTTCCAAACTAAATATGCAAGAAATATCCATTAATTCAAGCAAGTCCACACTTAGAATTAATTTTCCTTTTAAGCAATGAGCAAGCTCAATAGATATCAAGCATAAAAAATTAAAACCAAATGTCAATGATCATGAAACCTAGCTAAAGTGCGCAAATAAATGAAGACCTAAGCACTTAAATTTCAATAATCAATTACCAGGAAAAACATGTGAAATTTAGATGCTAATTAAATAAAACACTTCTTCAAGCAATTATGGAATTAAATGATTTTCTTAAATAAATCGAATCCAGAAAATATTCTCTCCTATAGTCAAACCTTAGAGATGAAAAAAATTAAGTTGCGTCGACTACAAGGATTTTAAAACAAAAAACAAAAAATTGGCATTAAACCCCCAACATAAAAAAAAAAAAAATAAGTAATAACCACTTCATTTAAAAAAAATTACTACATTATTTGCATTTTGCAATGTGAATGAAAAATGGCAATAAGAGGGTGCATAAGAAAGTTGGAAAAAAAATGAAGCTTGCTGTCCAAATATGGAGAAAACCCTTGCATTGGCTCATGGGCATGAAAATCATAGCAAATGGAAAAAAGCAAAAAAACAAAATGTTGATAGGCAAAGAGGCAAGCAAGCATAACCCTAAATCTATCAAAAATCATTAACATAGGGGCTTTTAAGAACATACCTGTTAATGGAAGAAATGAAGTTTGTCTCACTATTCTTCAATCTTTGATCCACAAAAAGTCTTAGTTGGTGGTGATGATCGTTGTTTGATCCTCAAACCCTCCTTGACAACCACCACGAAACTCTTCCCCTTCCTTCTCCAACACTCAGAAACAAAAATGAAGAAAAAAAAACGATTTTCCCTTTTTCTAGCCACGGCAAAACACGCCCAACGATATTTTCCGTCGTCTCGCGATATTTTGCCGAGATATCGGCGATATCTCGGAAATATCGCGATATTTTCTCGGCGATATTTTGGCTCGCCGAAAATATCGCGATATTTTCAATATTTGGCGATATATCACCGATATTATCATCACTGGTCTAGATCTCCTCTTCCTCCTTACCCTCCATGTCTACCCTGTGATTAATCTTATTCTTCCTAACTATAACATTACTTGTGTCTCCCAGAAACATACACAAAGCTCACAAGCTGGCAGGATTCCAGCACTCTGATACTATTGTAATGTACTAGGGTAATTTTTTTGCCCTAGGGCTTCCTGTAGCAAAATTCCTTTCTTTCTTAATAGAACGGTAAATTTAATACGATTGCCATTCCGTCTTTTCCCTTTTCAGTGGTTATAGAAAAAATAAAATGCCATTCAATAGTTTGACTCCTTTTGCAAAATAATAATGTAATATATTTGACAAACAATAGAATGTTCAACGATATTCAAACCCAGCAATGCAAATTAAGAGCACTTAATACAAATTCAACAACTGTAGTTTCACAATGATGAAGCTACGCATCCACATGTAAAGCTACAGATTTGAGTGATATAATATCAACTGCCCTAACCAGCGATCACAAGCTCAAAATAGATTTGGTTCTCAATAAACTTGCAGAACTTGTTCTACTACAGTCTCCATCTCCTTGCTACAGATTTTCTTCACAGGTCGTGGTCAACCCTGCAGAAAAGGGTAGAGGAACAACTAATGGAGAGCAGATGTTGCAACGTTCTTTACAGACCAGTCTCGCAATATGATACAAAGCTCATAATTTATGATATTCCTTGGGAGATCCACAAATGGCCACAGAAAACCTTCATTTACTCCTTTTATGGACTTAGGGGTACCTAATCCTTTATCAACGGCTTTAACCGTTCACCACAGAGGCTTCACATTCCTTCCAATGGAAACTCTAAGCCAGACCATACTTCACAATAGATAAGGCACTACAACCAGAACTCGCTCTTCCTTCAGATGATCTTTTGTAAGAGATCAAGGAACTTGTACGCCTCCCAGGTCATATACCATTGCTGCCAAGATAATATGCCAGTGCTAGAACAGGAATTTGCAGCCTAGATGATATGCCTTTCAAATTTTTATTCTTGTGCCCAGAATAAAGAATTGATACCCATAGAACATTTTTTGCCTCCAACAGTATTCCTGTACCAAAATCAAGACCAGTACCAACACAGCTCACTGTCCAATAGAAATCTTGTGCTAAACAGAGAAAAAGAGAAAGATGTCAACTAGGGTAGAATCTGTCACCACCAAAATTGACAAGAAGAAAAGCAGTCTTAAACCCTCAGAGCTAATGCTCAAGAAACAAATGAATTGATCCACACTTGATGCTCCAAAATGAATTCAACCTTCTTCTATTTATAGAGTTTCTAGAGGGGTCTCTTCTTCTTAAATGATCGAGTAAACTCCACTCCAAACCCCAATTTTGAGTTTCTTCACCCTGTTGCCCCAAAACTCGCCCAGACATTGGGTATTTTGAGGCTTCCCCTTTGTGGAGGACCATAGCCTATGGGGATTGATAGGCTGTTTCGTCCTTCTTTCATCCTCAATTTGTAGAAGATATTACAACTTGCAGCACATCTTTGATGGTAACTAAGGTGTTCAAGGTTTTTCATAGCTAGGGTTTGGAGAGACAGAAATTGTACCAGATTTGTGATAAAGCTTTGGTATGTACATGTACTTCATATCTTGTATATATATATATATATATATGAAGTTTCCAGCTGTCCAAAATTGTGAAATTGCAGATTTGATTTTCAGATTGTGTTGTTTTCTTGATTGGGTAATTTCCAGCACTTGTTCACACTGATTTGACATAACATAGAGCTGAATTTGTTAGGTCATTTAACACATATTGCATTGTCTTCTTGATTAGGTAATTTCCAGCACTTGTTCAAACTGATTTATAATTTGACATTAACATAGAGCTGAAATCGTTAAACAATTTAACATATACTGGAAGATAAAAAGAGCAGGTTTTCTGATGTAATAAAGTGATTTTCAGATCCGGTATATGTTTGGAAAAGTGTACCATAAGGGCTAAAACTTGTTGGCATTTGTTTGGTATCTTTTCTTTTGCGCTGCATTGTTTGTTGGGCTGAAGTGAAGTGAAATATTTCCGCTGTTTGATGTTGCAAATTAATATTTCATGTCCAGCCTAAGGTTGAAAGTTCAGAAGGATTAAATCCAGGAAACCTCCAGTGTGAATGAAATTTCCGAATTTGCATTAGAAAGCATTTCTAGGAAATTTCAACAATTATGACCCTCCAACTTGTAGCCTGACTGGAAACCCAGAACCAAGTTAAAATCTTGTATTATGTGATTGCAATATGTGTTTCTTTAATATAAAACCACTTTTGATACTCACTGATTTAAAAAAAAAAAAAAAAACATATTACTAATTATCATATGGTATTTGGTATTTTGCAGAACATGATCATGCAGAAGCTGCATGGAAATTTTACATCACTTAGGGTGCTAAGAGAAAAAGGAAGGCATGAGTACTTATCATAATGAGTATCCAGAAATGGAGATGGCAGAGGAACTCAAACATCGAAAAATTAAAGAATGTGTGATCCAGAAAAAGTGTATTATATAGCAGAAGAAAAAGTAGAAAACCATACTTGGGCGTTTGCGACGTTTTTTTTTTGACAGATATGTGTTCCTCTTCTGAGCATCCACTTTCCAAGAAGAATTGTCACTATGTATGTTTGTTGAGTTCTCTGACCATATTTTGAGAGTAACATTTTCAATATCTAGCGGAAAACCATGTATAAATAAAGACAAATCCTTGTCAAAGTCACTTCCCAGACTTTCTTTTGGTTTTCCATCTGTAGCCAAAGTATTTTGAGCATTGGCTGAATCTTTTCCATTATAATCTTGTACATGGTCTTTGTACAAAGCAACTTCCTGAAGAAAATCACTTCTGGAACCACTGACTGAAAGTTTGTTCATTTTTCCCTCGCTTAAATTCCTGCTATCTAAGTTACTTTCAGTCTCAAGTAAATCCTGTCTATCATTACTTTGAAAATGATCAGTTTGCATCCCTGACAAATCACGAGGGTGCTTGGGGTTAATATCAGAACTCTTATCTTCTGCACGAATGTCAACATCATCAATACCATCATCATACTCATCATCTACATTAACCTGCTCATGATCCTGTGTCTGGGAAGTCTTCTTAATTTTTCCTTCAGTCGATGTCGCCTTTTCTCCAACGCGATTTTTTATATCAATGCTGCTATCTGTCTTCTGTGAACTCTTTTCATTGACTGTTTCATTTGAACCAGATTCCCCTTTCAAATCTGCCTCATATTGTGCTTCATATAGTTTGAGTTCATTCCGACCTTGTTCATTGTACAAACCTCCACTTCCAAGATGTTGTCTTGCTTTTTTTGTAACCCTTTTCCGACTATCCGAGCCTTTAAATTGCCCTGCTCCAGCAATTTTATCAATATTATGGTCATTTTTTTGTGGTCCACCTTGTCCATGACTATTAAAACCATTCTCAGTGATACTGTTCTTCTCTTTCCCCAGGTTAACACTTCTTTGCTTGAAAGCAGACTTCACAGATGCATCTGAGGTCTGAAAATCCTCCTCGTCAAACTCTTCACCTCTTCTCCTATCATCCGTATCCCAGTACCTTGAATCCTGACCTGAACCAGTAGAACCCTGGCCAAAGCCTATCACTTTGGAGGCCCAACTGCCACTGCCATGAACTAATGTATGGTCATGATTCCTCTTGCCCCTCCGTTCAAGGTTTTCATCATTTCCTGCACACATAACAAAATATTAATATCATCATTTCCAATAAATGATTCTAAATGTAGTACAGCATCCTACTAGCTCTTGTAAAACTGATACCAGTATATGGAGGAAAAAATATCAATCTATGTTATAAAAACTCACTTAAATTAAGAAAATATATAACATGCAGGTCATTAAAAAAAGACTACCATGAAATATTTAAACACCCAGATACTAACATGCTGTAGCCTTCATGTCATGCGAATTATTCAATTATGTATCCAAAAACAGAAGATTCACTGAACCCAGACCTACCATGTTTTCTAATGCTCTGATTTATCTCTGCCAAAGTATGATCTTGTCCTTCTGAATTCTGAAAATAAAATTGAATGACCCAGCTTAGGTCAAAAATATAATCTGAAGACTTTATATGCTTGGACAAAAGCCTTTCAAAAAATGTACTAAGAGTAACAAGCATTGCTCCAAACAGAATATGTTCTAGTCACTCTCTTAATCTACTAACAACGCATTAAATTATTCCCTTCAACCAGTTGACTCGAAAAAAAATGACTTAGAGAGGTACCTGAATATCAAAAAACTCCTCACTCTCAGATGATTCCTGCCTACCTGTAGATTGTAAAGACACTTTATATGTTTTATATGTTCTCAAAAATATATGCACGAATCATGATTCAGATTATTGTAATATCTATACTGACAAGTATAAAATGTAGCGTATTTTCAGAACTGACAAAGGACTTAAACGCATTTACAAATAAAAGTTATCCTCAGAACCATGACAGGAAACGCACAACCTCAGAACCATGAAGAGAGTGTTTCGAGGGATAAAACTAAAACAACCTAGTCCATGATCATATAATATGTATTAGTAGTGGAGCACACATCCTATGGTGAAATAAAAAAATTGTACTAGTGTTAAATTTCCATAAAACTCTGCAACTACTTAGATGAATAACTGAAAACTGAGACTAGTTTACTTTCACCAAGATACAAAGTTTCTTAACAATTCATATGCAGCAAAATAAAAACACATCACACAAATTGACACATTTTTCTCAGGAAACCCAACAGGGAAAACCTGTTTGCTTGATGTGGCTATTTTATTGATTGTCTTCAAGCAATTGAATCTATTACAAAGCAATCTGTCTCTCTTGAGAAAGTGTTCTGCTTCTCACACAAATCTCAGCTAATACAATTGATCTTGGCCTTCCTTGATCACTATTTCATCTCGGTTCCTGCACACAATTGATCTCCGCTGCCTCCTTGACTTGCTCTGCAAACCCTGCTGTCTTGCTTCAATTCTGCTCCTCCTTCCTTGCACATTTGGCCTCCTTATTCCTTGCACTGATCTCCTATTTCCTAGCGCACTTCTGGCCCTATTTCATAGCACACTTGAGCTCTTAATTTTTAGGACCGCAGCTCCACACAACCTGCGCACAACCAATTCTCCTAAATTCTAGTGCACTTGTGCTCCTATTCTTTAAGACACAATTCCTGCGCTCCACAATCAAGGCTCTCTCACAAACTCGTGAGCTCTGTCTTGTCACAAACCTTTGTGCACAAAACAATTGTCCTTCCTTGTGCCTTTGTCCTCCTCTTTATAGGCCCAATTTGAACATGCAAGGAGACCCAGTTAAAATTTAGAACTCGAGTTCTGATTGCCAAGTTAACTGAGAGTCCAACTAATTATCTCTCCAATCAACACTGGAGTTCTTAACTTGTCCTTCCTTCAATCAAGACAGAAGACTAACTCGCTCTAACTGAACTTCTCACTGCCACCTCGTTCTATAGTCAAACTAATGAAGACTCCTCTTTAACTGAAGCTCCAACTCTACGCATGCTAACTCGATGATTATTCTAGTAAACTGGAAATAACTCATCCTAACTGAAGTCTAACTCATGAGGACAATATGAGGTCTTCATTGGCTAAGGCAGAAGCCAGAAGACCTTGCTCGCTACATTTTCAACACTCCCTCTTAGCAAGGAAGGTACTTTTGAAAGAACCTCTTTCACCTGGATCTGTCTCCAACACTACAACATTATCTGCTATTGTAGTTGCTCCCTTTGAACTAGAAGACTTCCCTGCTTCTCGTTGTGTAATTTGATCTAAAGACTTGTTATTTCCAACCATGCTCTGCGAGTCTATCACCTCAGTTATAAGTGCCATGTACCCTGTGTATCTTGGTGGCTGCTTACTTTGCCTAAAGGTGGTACTGGGAGGTCCAACTCTCTTCTAATCCTCCCTAAACAACTCGTCTACCCACTTGGCCCGAACTCTACCTATACTAGGAGTCACTAACTGAATGGCTACCTCCATTTGCCCCGGGCTCTACACATCACCCTACTAGTCGACCCACTTGCCAATTAACCGAGACTCAAACTAAGATATTGTTGAGAAATCTAGGGCATTAGCATTAGGTGATTTCTCTTCTCTTAGTGACTACTTGTGAATGCTTTGTACTTCTTTAGATTAGGATCTTCTTCTTATTAGATTATTAGTGTTCATCTTCATCAAACAATAACCAATGCATGAACATAAAAAAAACAAGACACACAAAATGTAGGCTATCAGCCACGGCCAAAACCTCTCACTTATTGAGAAGAAAACCAACACAAATTCTTCTTATAGAGATTCCAATTGACGAATACCAAGACCAAGACCCTTGACCGACCTATTAGTCACCCCAAGGTCAAGACACTAGTTCTCTCTCCTTCTTCTTGACCCCTCTTCTTCTTTGAACTTCTTTTCACTGAGATCGTCTCTTCAATCGAATTGTAGATATACTAGACATGGCACCAAAACATGTCAATGTGATACCAAAATGTGACCTCTGCAACAACATCGAAACCACAGTGATAAATCACTGAACAATAGCTCCAAAACTTCGTTGTCCCTTCATCACTCCTTGCTGTCCTTTATTACTTCTTGCTAAACCATCGAATTGTTCTCCTTTTCTATGATCCAAATCTCAGAGGGATTTGAATTCCTTGACTGTATCTTTCTACTACCCATCCGAAATCACAGAGATGTATCTGAACTTCACTCTGCATCAGTCCATCCGAAATTACAGAGACATTCGAATTTCTTAACTATAGTTATTCACCCGAATTCAGAGATCCAAACCAATGTTGCACGAAGCGGGGATGAAACGGGGACGTTTTTTGGAAGCAGGGACGCGGAAGCGTCATTTTCCAAAAATCTAGGAAGCGAAGCGTCTGCTATATATATATATATATATATATATATATATATATATAATTATTTTTTTGCATTTATTTTCAAAATAAACATCCCAAAAACCAAATTAGTTGTAGAAGACATGAAAACATGCAGATTTGTGCATAAACCAATATAGATATGGCATCTATGATTCCATTGTAGTTACTAGTATGTACATCAATGATTAATTATTCAAACATCAACCATCTATATTCTAGCAATTACAAACATACATCAAATTTTTAAGAATATTATAAAACATAAAACATCTAAGCATATTATAAAACATAAAACATAGAGCATATTATGATTTATCTAGCAAGTGATCAACTGTCAACATTTGTCATGTCCAAAATTCAAATAATAATGTTTACAAAATAGGTCACTTGGTCACCGCCAAGACAAAAAGGTTCAAATTCACAAGCCTACAAGTTTAATGATTAATCTACGAAAAAAATAGTAAATTGTGAATATATCTACTAATCTCTCCTCCTTCCACCACAAAGAGAACGTGGCGGCGAGCCTCCATGTGGTGGTAATGAAGAAGATGGTGCCTGTGGAAGTTGTGGCACTAAAACTGATGAAGACGAATCTCCTGTTGTTGGTGTTGAACCATGGAACCTAGGAACCAAGGGACCAGGTGGGCGTGGCATCTCAACTCGATCATCATCATCCTGGAATCGTTAATTGCATGCATGCTCCCAAATGAACCAATGCTAAGCATATAGTTGCTCAATTATCTCCGTACGAAATGCATTTTGGAAAAAACCGAAACGTGTTTCCAAAAAACCGAAACACGGATGGAAAAAACCGAAATGCGGATCAGAAAAACAAAACGCATTTCGGAAAAAACCGAAACGCGGATCAGGCTGTAAGGTTCCAAAATGGCAAGAACCGCATTTTTCAGCACGATCGGCGTTTCGGAAAAAACCGAAAAGCGGATCGGGCCACGGATCCATACGGATCGCAGATTGAGCTTTTGATCCGTGGGGGGGGGGGGGGGGGGTGTGTTTCCTGCAACACTGATCCAAACCACTTGTTAACTGTACTAGAGATCAGAACTTTTTCACTATTCTATCCATCCGAAAAACTTAGAGGTATATATGAATTTTTTACTATAGTTGTCATCCGAAAAAACTTAGAGACATCCAAATTTCTGTGTGTAAATGCAAAGAGCCTAGCTATGTATATATAGTAGTTTGTATCCATAAATAAGCCGACATGATCTATCGAAGAGATGTGTCCCTTTAACTGTGAGCTGACATGAGTTTAATTTATACATTTAGAGGCCAACTTGAAGAGGATGGTTAGTGCTTGTCGTTGGAGGGCTATCTAGACATTTTGTAGACTCATATATATTGATATATCCCCGGGAAGGGTTCTTCATACATGACATAGACTCTTTGACTTTTAGTGACCAATCCTAAGGCTCTCAATGGGAGCCAACTAAAATAAAAATCACTTTCTCATGAAACCCATGAAGCAAGGCTAATAATAATTTTATTTTCCTTCATTACATCATTTACAAAAGTCACAATTACATGTCATTATGAAGACCAAACCTAGTTACACTTTTCAACACTCCCTCTTAACTAGGGAGGTATTCATAATGGTACTTGGTCATTCTCAATCTGAAGAATTTCTCATAAGAAGAATCGGATTGATAACTCATTTGTATAGCATCATATCAACCAGCATTCTTACATAGCAAAGCCTTGACTAACAACTCCATCTCTCCACAAGATATGAGCTCAATGCTGGCGAGGCCAATGATTTATAGACACTCTCATCATTGTCACTCTAGGAACATCCCCTACCCGGGTACTCAAGGTGTGTTCCATGAGGACTATTCTTATCTTGGACTCCCCAATCCTCAAAGAATATCGGTACTCCATTACTACTCTACTATTGGATGCCCTATCTCATCCTCAAAGAGTATCGGATGCCAAATGATTACCCAATCCTCCATTCTGTCTTCCCAGGTGAAGACCAAAATGACATGTCTATCTCTCCCTCTCAAATAGGGAGGACATATTCCAATAAAGGAATGTACTCATTCCTATAAAAGGAATGTACCTAAGCTCCCTCTTGGTTTAGGAATTTCCAAGCTTCTTCAAAGTAAGAAACTTCTTTTCAAGCTCCCTCCCAACTAGGGACCTATAGCAGCTCCTCATGTGGAGATCATGGAACAACCAGTTGCTTGAAGAACTCTTTTCTTCTTCGATGACATAAATTTCTTTTGTCATGGAGTCTTCATCTTTTGGGTCTCCTTCATAGGGCACAGACCATCCATCACTTTCATCCATGAATTCGTCATGTCCTCATTTCATCAAAAAGTGATACATCAAATTTCCATCTGCCTTTGCTTCATGTCATTCTGCTTTCTTTCATGCCATATTTTCCGGAAGGATCTTACATCCCTCAATATGGTCCTCTTGGAAGTCATCCACTGATCTTCCCTTTGGCAGTCCTACATAAGCCCATCCAGATATTTGTTCAAAAATAAGAAATGAACATTTAAATCACAATTACCTTTGTGATGGTATTTTCATCATGACATCTCACTGTAGGTATCAGCATCCTGCATACATGTTGACACATCTCCCAAAGATATCCACTGTCAAGGGTCTCCATCTTTTTCAGACTTCCATCAGTCTTCATATCTTTTCGGGAGATTTCCTAGTCAAATCTTCTTGGTCTTTTGGATGTTGATTGCCTTTATCGTGGTTTCATATCTCACGATCTCTTCCTTCCTTTCTTCACACATTTAATTCCCATGAGCTTCCAATTAGAGTTCCTTAATTATAGTCAACCACCTCATACTTCATATGAGGACATATTTGTTGAATTTCCACGACCTTGGGTCTAGGTTAGAGTCTTAAAATCATTGACACTACCAAACCAAGAATCTCAACCATAAACTACTTTGCACAACGGAAATATAAAGCAATAAATCACATATGCACCATAGACACAATTTTAAACAAAATTGTACAAAAAAGTACAAGCACCAATCTTCGTTATATTAAACCAAATCTAAATAATACAATAGTCTATGGTATACAAGACACAATGACAAACGTCATTGCAGCTTCTATGTCGTATCTTGTCTTGTCGATCCTTCGATCTCGTTCTTCTCACTAGTAGTGCCATAGTCCATCAAGGCATCTACACATCTAGACTCCAAGAGGGTTGCCTCCTATCGCTGTTGCAAGTCACGTCTGCTACAATGAACACGGGTTCATCAAACTGCTCTCTAGGCTGGCCAATACCCGACCTCCAATCTGCCTTCTAGTAGCCTCTTTCGTCCATCAAAGAGCTACACATAAGGCTGCAATACTACACCCAATCACGCACCAACAACGTCCTTCTTGTTTGCTGTTCTAGGGCTACTTTGGGTAGCCAACACGTTGCCCTCCAATCAGCTCTAAGGCACCCAATCCACTCACTGTCAATTCTACTCCTAGTATGACACTTCACCGCCTCAGAATGTCAAACACATGGCATCAACAAGCTGCTCAACAAACTGATCCAATCTGGTCACACCTTGACCCAATACACATCTCCAAATAATGTTGTTTCACCTTGTTGCACTGTTGCACCACTGGTTAGGGCACATCACGATGCCTTCAACCTCCACGCAGCTCAACAAATTAGCCTCCAATTGACTATGATCCACCCTAGGGAGACTCCTCTAGCCATACGCTACCTTATAGGGTTGTTATCCACCCTGAACGCAGCTCCTAAAGGCTCCACTTGTTGGCTATGGCTTGCGGCCTAGCCCAGCAGTGGATCGTTGCTCCTGTCCTCCAAAACAGTCTACAATTATGTCCTTTAAACAGCAGCAACACACTCCTATTTGTTGCGGCCTCCTCTCCCCTGCAATCTAAGCCCAAAACATTCCTGAAACAACCCAAACAGCCCTAAAATATGCCATGCTGTCACCTACAGCACTGCAGCTTATCACAGAATTACCCCACGCTATACTAGGCCTCCTCACATTGTCCTCTTGGCTCCTTTGTTGCGGCTAGGTCATTCAAAAATCTCAGAGCTTCTCTTGAGTGTATTGCCCACTTGTTGGATGCTCTAAAACACTCCAATACACCTTGTATTTATACACATACAAGGGCTCAACGAATTGATGAGGAGACCCATCTATTGGACTGCTTTTACACCAAGCCTACATGACTTGGTAACCAATAATTACCTTATCAACTTCAAAAATTCATTTCTCTCTAATGACAACTCAGATTCGGACGATTCTCGATTTGTTGGAATCGTATCGTCGAGCACTATCATCCTCATCCATCAGATGTCGTACCTCCATCACAGTTTTGGCCCAAATCACGATGGGTGCAAAACCCCACACTTGGGTTCCAAGCCCACAATCTGCCCTTATGGTGCTTTTATCTCCAAACCCTAAACCCTAGGGCTTGGAGTACCTCCCAAGCTACACAAATCAACACTCCCTCTTAGTGAGGGAGGTACTTCCAAGACTAAGAAGTATCTCGTCATCATCATCACTACTCACAACACTTGCCCAACCCCTGGCACTCACAATCACAGCAATCCATGTACAGTGAACTATGCCCTTCTTGGAAGTGTTGTTATCATTGTTGGAAGCAACCTGCTTCTTCTTCTTATCCTGTAACATCTTCCACTCTCTCCATGATTCCTTCTTGGTAATTGTAGGAGCACCTTTACTCACCACTGACCACGTCCTCTTCTTGGGTTACAGAGTCTCCCTCTGAATCTACAAGCTCCCTCTCAAACTAGACTCCCTCCAAGTCTCTAGAACCTGGACCTTCTCAGGAAGGTGTACATTCTTCTCAAGAACGTGGACCTGCTCCTCTGAAACCTGCACCTGCTCCACCTGCTTCTTTCCATGATCCATAGGCTTGGCCATCAACCAGTAGAGATCATGCTCTCTAACTCTGAGTACAATCCCATCAGACTTGGAGTCTCTAAGCCTGAGTCTTGCCTTCCCATCTTGGAACAAGACTTCAAACCCTTTCCTCTTGATCATCAAGACGGAAATCACGCTATATCTGAGTCTTGGTACAAACGGTACATCTTGGACCCGTATCATACATCCTGTCTCCATCCTGAATGGCACAACACTCGATCCTCGGATCTCCAACTAACTCTTGTCGCCCAACACCATGTGCAACTTTGAGTCCCATCCAGCTAGAGTCTCAAAAACCTCTTGTGACCCGTTCATATGCTTCGTCCCACCACTGTCCACGTACCATCCATCCTTAGTAATAGTACTCTGTGAGAAATGAGAAATCGTAGCAAACTCCTCCTCTTCCAATCTCCTGGAGAGAACATCTATTTATGTTAAAGTGGCAACACCGGCGGCCTATTTTCCTTTCTTCTTCTGATCATTTCCCTTCTTCATCAGACATCTCGAAGAAAAATGACCCATCTCGCCACAGTTGAAACACTTGACTTTACTCAAGTCCTTCTTTTGCTAACCCTTCATTTGTGATGCAAGTGCCACATCATTGTCTGAAGCCTTCTGCTTCAGATGAAGATCCTCGACTTGCAACTCTTCCTGAATGAAGTCATCCCACAGCCTATCTCAATCTGGCAATGATCCCTTGAATTAAGGGCTTCCATTTCTCGATGAACCATTTCAACGCAATCCTTACCATATCTCCATCTGAGGTAGACACACCAATGGCAGCAAGCTCATCCTTGACCTAAGACAATCTCAGACACGAGGTCACGCTTTCACCCTTTATCATCTTGGTGGATTTCAACTTATCCTCCAATACCAGTACCCGGTTCTCATTGTTATTCTGGAAGAAATTCTGAAGAGCCATCCATGTCTCATGTGCATTGTTCTTCCCCGACAAATGAAGTATTAGGGCATCCCTCACACCATCTAAGATGATCAATCTTGTCATCACATCCAAATCTTCATATTTTCCAACTCCTTAGGGTCAATTAGCTTCTTGATCTCTTCCTCAGCAAACTCCTAGAGCCTGTTGACCTGCAAGACCAACTTGATCCTTTCCTTCCAAGGACTATAGTTGGACAACCCCTCCAACCTGTCCTCATACCGAAGACCTACCTGCAACTTTGATATTGTAGTGAGCCCTTCACTTACAATGTGACCAACTCCCTCTACGTTGTACTTCATTGCGTACAACTCTCATTTACCTACTTCCAAAGTAGCTCAGACACACTCAAATACCATGTTGAATTTCCACGAACTTGGGTCTAGGTTATAGTCTTAAAATCAATGATGCTACCAAACCAAGAATCTCAACCATAAACTACTTAGCATAGCGGAAATATAAACCAGTAAATCACATATGCACAATAAACAGTTTTAAACAAAATTGTACAATAATGTACAATCACCAATCTTCGTTAATTATAATCTGAATAATACAACAGTCTACGGTATACAAGATACAATGGCAAACGTCGTTACAGCTTCTATGTCTTTTATTGTCCTGTCAGCCCTTCGCTCCCATTCTGCTCACTAGTAGTGCCTTAGTCCATCAAGGCATCTACACATCGAGACTCCAAGAGGGTTAACTCCTATCACTATTGCAAATCATGTCTACTACAATGAACAAGAGCTCATCAAACTGCTCTTTAGGTTGGCCAATACCCGAGCTCAAATCTGCCTTCTAGTAGCCTCATTCGTCCATCAAAGAGCTACACACAACGCTACAAAACCACACCCAATTACGCACCAACAACATCCTTCTTGTCTGTTGCTCTAGGGCTACTTTGGGTAGACAACACATTGCCCTCCAATCAGCGCTAAGGCACCCAATCCACTCACTGTCAATTCTACTCCTAGCATGACACTTCACTGCCTCGGAATGTCAAACACATGGCATCAACAGGCCGCTCAACAAACTGATCCAATCTGGTCACTCCTTGACCCAATACACATCTCCAAATACTGTTGTTTCACCTTGTTGCACTGTTGCACCACTGGTTAGCGCACACCACGTTGCCTTCAACCTCCACGCAACTCAGCAAATTAGCCTCCAATTGACTACGATCCTCCTTAGGGAGAGTCCTCCAGGCATACGCTACCTTATAGGATGCTATCCACCCTAATGCAGCTCCTAAAGGCTCCACTTGCTGGCTATGGCCTGCGACCTAGCCCGACAGTGGACTATTGCTCCTGTCCTCCAAAACACTCTGCAATTTTGTCCTTTAAACAGCAACAATACACTCCTATTTGTTGCGTCCTCTTCTGCCCTGCAATCTGAGCCCAAAACAATCTTGAAACAGCCCAAACAGTGCTCTAGAATATGCCACACTGTCACCTACAGCATAGCGACTTATCACAGAATTACCCCACGATGTACTAGGCCTCCTCACGTTGTCCTCCTAGCTCCTTTGTTGCGGCTAGGTCACTCGAAACTCTCAAAGCTTCTCTTGAGTGTATTCCCACTTGTTGGATGCTCTAAAACACTCCAATACACCTTGTATTTATACACATACAAGGGCTCAACAAATTGATGAGGAGACCCATCTATTGAACTGCATTACACCAAGCCTACATGACTTGGTAACCAATAATTACCTTGTCAACTTCAAAAAGTCATCTCTCTCTAACAACAACTCGGATTCAGACGATTCTCGATGCGTTGGAATTGTATTGTCGAGCACTACCATCCTCATACATCACATGTTGTACCTCCATCACTGTTTTGGCCCAAATCACAATGGGTGCAAAACTCCACACTTGGGTTCCAAGCCCACAAGTTGCCCTTGTGGTGTTTTGCTCTCCAAACCCTAAACCCTAGGGCTTGGAGTACCTCCCAAGCTACACAAAGCATATTATTGTTGATTTCATCTAGTGCGACTTATGTCTTCCTGCGTCCTTTCATAAGAGGAAATCCTTTTCCCTTGATCATGCTGCTCAAGATAGAAGTAGTGATCCATGTTACCTGCAACCATATGACATGACATTATAATATTAAATGCAAGCATACATACCTTATTTACCTTTAGGTCATCTAGGCTTCTTTCAGCAACTTCCTTGATTGAAAAGATCTTCAACCTTATGAACTCCAAAAGTTGGAGTTTCTAATGAAACACTTGCCTCCTCTCCAATGAGGATTCCATCAAAGAATCTTAAGGATCTTGCATATCCCTATTTGGCAGATGTTTCCTTTTTGACTTTATGTATAATGAGCCTTGTCCTAGATGACTTCTTCCTTTCCTTAAGTTTGCAATGAGGTTCCCAAGAGCTATATCCTTCATATTTGACTGCCATGGATTTTGCTCTAGACATCCTTCATGTTTCCTATGGTGAAGTCACGAGCTCTTGTTTATAATGCTTCCATGATGCCATGATGCATCTTATTATTTATTATAGCAATATCCCATAACATAAGATTTAGAAGCTATGTCAAGACCTTTTGTGATGGAGACTATCTCAGTCATAGTAGAGATCTCTTACTTCCTCCTTTCTTGGACTTCTTCTCTTCAGCTTCCTCCACTTCTTCGATGATATGGGCTTCTCCTCTTCTTCTTTTGATATTGTCTCTTTAGGACAATCTTTCCTGTAATGTCCATAATTTTTCCATCCATAGCATTGAATCTCAGTTATGCTCTTCTTTCTTTTCTGAGGAACAAATTTTCCAAACTTCCCTTTCCTTCCTACAAATGTTTAAGTTCATTAACCTTCAACACTTTTGCCCTCAACTTGTCTTCTTCTATCTTGCAAAGAAATCGCAAGTTGTCGAATGAGGTAACTTTCTTATCCCCATGGACATTTGTTACCTTGTTCATCAGTTAGTGCATTTAGAACAATGATGATTATCTTCTTATCATCTCTCCTAGATCTCGCAATTGAGATCTTATGAAGATATCCCTTCATTCTTTGATACCTTCAATTTTGTGTAGATTAGATCTCAGTCATGTGACCTTCTTTTTCGCATCTTCAGAGAATATTCTTACGAGCTTATCATATACATCTCTTTGATGTCTCCAATATTGCTATATGAGGGGTCCTTTCATAAGAATCTCTTTCCATGAATGCAAAGACCTTTTTTATTGATGTGTTCAATGACTTCACTTTCTTCGAGGACTATGTCTATCCTCCTTTTTCATATAAGGAATTTCGATGACTCAACCAACTTATAGATCTCCTTGTAAACATGAAGTCAATTTACCAAATTTGATTAAAGAATGAAAGATACTTACTTGACAAAAGAAGATAAAATCTTCATCCTGATCACTTTGATGATGGTTGAAGAAGATGTATCACTGCTCCCTTTTGGATGATCTTCTTCCAAATGAAAAAGCCTTTCTTCAAAAGAAGACAACGCCTTTTGATCTAGCTCCTTTTGATGATGGCGATTGATGAGGATTTCTTTGTTGCTTCCTTGGATGATCTTCTTCAAGGACAAGGATAGATCCTTGCTTCAATGAGAGGGAACTTGCCTCATAGCTTTGAAGATGATGATAATGCCTTCTTGCTTTTAAAATACTTCAACTACTTTGGCAGTGAATGAGTGCATATCAGAATTGCTTCTAGGGTTTCGAATTCCTCCAAGATGATGTGATCTTCATCTTTAAAGTCCTTCGAGCTACCTTGCCTTGCAGATAACTTGATGATGACTAGAGGATCCAAAAACTTTTGTTGTTGTAGGTTGCTTCTTTGATTTAGGGTTTTATTCTTCAATGTAGATCTTGATCTTTTGCTTTGATAACCTTCGACTTGCTTAGATGTCTTTCGATCCTTGAGTGTCTCTTTGATTAGATGCCCTTCCTTTGACTTTAGCACCTTAGCTCTGATACCATGTTGAGAAATCAAGGGCATTAGCACTAGGTGATTTCTCTTCTATTAGTGATTGCTTGTGAATGCTTTGTACTTCTTTAGATTAGGATCTTCTTCTTATTAGATTATTAGTGTTCTTCTTCATCAAACAGTAACCAATGCATGAACATAAATAGACGAGACACAAAATGTAGGCTAACAGCCAGGGCCAAAACCTCTCACTCTCTAAGAGGAAAACCCGCACAAATTCTTCTTATAGAGATTCCAATTGACGAATACCAAGACCAAGACCCTTGACCTATTAGCCACTCCAAGATCAAGACACTAGTTCTCTATCCTTCTTCTTGACTCTTCTTCTTCGAACTTCTTTACACTGAGATCATCTCTTTAATCAAACTATAGATATAGTAGACAGGGCACCAAAACATGTCAATGTGATACCAAAATGTGACCTCTGCAGCAGCATCGAAACCACAGTGATACATCACTGAACAATAGCTCCAAAACTTCGTTGTCCCTTCATCACTCTTTGTTGTCCTTTATTACTTCTTGTTAAACCATCAAACTGTTCTCTTTTTCTGTGATCTGAGTCTTTGAGGGATCTGAATTCCTTGACTGTATCTTGCTACTACCCATCCGAAATCACAAATATGTATCCAAACTTCACTCTACCTCAGTCCATCCGAAATTAAAAGACATAGGAATTTCTTAACTATAGTTACTCACCCAAAATTAGAGATCTGCACCACTTGTTAACTGTACTAGAAATCTGAACTTTTCCACTGTTCTATCCATCTGAAAAACCCAGAGGTATATATGAATTTCTCACTGTTGTTGTCATCCGAAAAACTCAAATACTGATCTGAATTTATATGTGTAAATGCGAAGAGCCTAGTTGTGTATATATAGTAATTTGTCTCCATAAATAAGCCGACATGATCTATCAAAGAGATGTGTCCCTTTAACTGTGGGCCAACATGAGTTTAGTTTATTCATTTGGAGGTTGACTTGAAGAGGATGGCTAGTGCTTGTCGTTGGAGGGCTATCTAGACATTTTGTAAACTCACATATATTGATATATCCCCAAGAAGGGTTCTTCATACATGACATAGACTCTTTGACTTTTAATGACCAATCCTAAGGCTCTCAATGGGAGCCAACTAAAATAAAAATCGCTTGCTCGTGAAACCCATGAAGCAAGGCTAATAATAAATTTATTTTTCTTCATTACATCATTTACAAAAGTCACAATTACATGTCATTATGAATACCAAACCTAGTTACACTTTTAAACAGATACTAGTTGAGGCTCCATCTTGAGTAGCTTCTTCTCAGGTACTCTAACCTGCTCTTACTCTAAGCTCTGCTCTCCTCAACCATCACTTCTCTACTCTGAGAACTTCCTGCCTTGTTGCTCAAGGTTGCATCTATCTCTGCCTAGAACTTGTAGAGATTCTTCATCATCACACCTATTTGCTTCTTACATCCAAAAGTTAAGTGTTGGAGGTAAGCCTTACCTCTACTGAAAATGATATCATAACCCTTGTCCTCAAGGGTAGCTATTGAAACAAGATTCTATTTCAGATTTGCAACAGAGGACATCTCTAAGATGGAGAGGATTACCTGACTCCCTCTAAAAAGTGACATTACCAACTCCTCTAGTCGCATACATGCCATCATCTCCTAGCACAATCTAAAATTGCATGTCCTTCTCCTTCAGGTGGCTGAAAATACTTCTTGTTCCCAGACATGTGGAAGGATGCACCTAAATCAATATGCCATACATTGTTGTCTGTTGAGCTTGCCAGGCAAGCTATCTATGAGAAATCTTTCTCAAACTGGGCAAAAAACGCATCTACCTCTACTGATGCAACCACATGATCCTTACTAGACTCCTCCTTCTGATTAGAGCACTGAGTGGCATAGTGCCCAAACTCATGGTAATGGAAGCACTTGATCTTGCTTAGGTCCTTCTTCTTCTTCTCGCCCTTCTGACTGGACTCAACATCTCCTTGGCCCTTCTTTCCCTTAGCTCTGCTACCTTTGCTTACAAGGGCAAAATTGTCCTCGTCCTCTAATAGAGCTACTCTAATAGCTCTCGTTTCTCTCTAGATTTCATCTCGAATGCAACCACTCCATAACCTTTTTCCAACTAGAAATATTCTCTCTCCCACTTACTGCATCCTGGAAACTATACCAAGACTTATGGAGTCCCAGAAGTGAAAGACTCACAAGGTCTTTTTCTGCTACCGTCTCGCCCACACCACCTAGCTCATCCCAAACCTGAGTGAACTTTGAAAGATATGTGATGATGGGCTCTCCTTTGCTCATCTGAATACTTCTTAGCTTCTCCTTAAGAGCAAGCTTCTTGGCATCATTGGAACCCTGATACAGATCTAAGAAGCTTTAAACATCTCACATGTTGTCTTCTTCTAATGGAGACGAGGAATAATATGGTCTTTGATCACCTCAAAAATGATCCTCCTCGCCTTGGTGTCATTCTTGTTATGTTGAGCCAATTGTTGGGCATCTGTAGGTGGCACTATTTGCTACTTCACAAACTCTAGAACCCCATTATCTTCCAACACCATTGACATCTGCTCCTTCCATGCGCAGAAATTCGAGGCTCCCTCTAAACTGTGATTTGACCTTAGTCCTAGGAACGCCATATTGCTATCCAAAGCACTGCTCTACTCTTCAAACTCTAGCGCAAGCCTTCTGCTTGATCTACATTGTCCACTAACTAGTCAATCTAGTGTTGGGCTTTATACTAATCTTTGTTTTGATACCATGTTAAATTTCCATGAAACTCTGCAACTACTTAGATGAATAACTGAAAACTGAAACTAGTTTACTTTCACCAAGATACGGATTTTCTTAACAATTCATATGCAGCAGAATAAAAATACAGAGATAAAAACACATCACACAAACTGACATATTTTTCTCATGAAACCCAACAAGGAAAACCCGCTTGCCTGATGTGGCTATTTTATTGATTATCTTGGAGCAATTGAATCTATAACAAAGCCATCTATCTCTCTTGAGAAAGTGTTTTGCTTCTCACACAAATCTCAGTTGATACAATTGATCTTGGCCTTCCTTGATCACTACTTGATATCGATTCCCACGCACAATTGATTCTCTGTTGCCTCCTTGACTTGCTCTACAAACCCTGCTATCATGCTTCAATTATGCTCCTCCTTCCTTGCGCGCTTGGCCTCCTTATTCCTAGCACCGATCTGTTATTTCCTAGCACACTTATGGCCCTATTTCTTAGCGCACTTGAGCTCCTATTTTTTAGGACATCGGCTCCACACAACCTGCGCACAACCAATTCTCCTAAATTCTAGTGCACTTGTGCTCCTATTCTTTAAGACACAATTCCTGCGCTCCACCTCACAAACTCATGAGCTCTGTCTTGACTCGTCACAAACCTTTTTGCACAAAACAATTGTCTTTCCTTGTGCCTTCACCCTCCTCTTTATAGGCCCACATGCAAGGAGACCCAGTGCAAATTTAGAACTCGAATTTTGATTGACAAGTTAACTGAGAGTCCCACTGATTTTCTTTCCAATCAACACTAGAGTTCTTAACTCGTCCTTCCTTTAGTGAAGACTGAAGACTAACTCGCTATAAACTGAACTTCTAACTGCCACCTCGTTCTGTAGTCAAATTGATGAAGATTCCTCTTTAACTGAAGCTCCAACTCTACGCATGCTAATTTGATGATTATTCTAGTAAACTGGAAATAAGTCATACTAACTGAAGTCTAACTCATGAGAACAGTTCAAGATCTTCACTACCTAAGGCACAAGCTAGAAGACCTTGCTCACTACATTTTCAATAACTAGTAAGCACCACAAGGCAAATGTCCTTAGAACCACATGTCATCCAAATATCGTATATCCTCCCAAGTGACCAGGATCTTATGACTATGACTGTGACTGTAAAATATAAAATGTACGGTATTTTCAGAACTGACAAAGGACTTATAAACACATTTATAAATACAAGTTATCCTCAGAACCATGACAGGGTGCACACAGCAAGCGTTCATCCTCAGAACCATGAACAAAGATTTTTGAGGGGTAAACCAGAAAGAACCTAGACCGTGATCATGTAATGTGCATTCCTAGTGGAGCACACATCTTATGGTGAATACAAAAAAATTGTACTAATAAGCACCACAAGGCAAATGTCCTTCAAACCACATGTCATCTGAAGATTGTATATCCTCCCAAGTGACCAGGATCTTATGACTGACGTCTCACATGGATTCATTTGATCAAACTCAATTTAAATAAAATTTTAGTGAAATAAATAGTATAAACACCCAACATGATATAGATATATCTATTTTTGCTAAAGCAAGAGACGGTCCTTCTATTATCTTAGGAAAAGAATGATTTACATAGGTTACATCAAACGCACAGAGGCGCAGATCCCACAAAGGGAGAGAGAAAATACTCAAAGTACCCAAACAACCCTCCAAAAAACAAACAGAAACAAAGACAAGACAGCCCTGGAACCGAAAGCGGGCAAGTGGAATCAAAGTCCGCTTCCCGAACCCACCATTGACTTGACTCCTAACAAACCGGCAATCAAAAATCAGCCCGCACGGAGGTGAAGCTGCACGATCAATGCTGACCGTCGATCTCTTCATTTTGATCCAACAACTGGTGTCCATATCGCGTGACTTAAAAGCCCGCTGATTACCGCACAATGAAGGCGGTTTGCTTTTCTACTCCTCCACCACGTGGTGCTGCCTAAGTGGAATTGTTGGCTTTTCATAAAAACCGCCCTTGGTTTGGATGGCGCCCGATGAAGGTGGTAAACCAATAGTGGTTTTATCCTTTCGGACCCACCAACTAGCACACCAAATGTTGGTCGTTGATCTTCCTCCTCCGGATCTGATGGCCACAGAACCAATTGGACTGCACATCCACTCGCAGCTTACCCAGCGATGAAGGCAGTTATCACTGTTCATCCCCTTCCCCGCACCACTAGCTGGATGACCTCACTTGTCATCCGAGGACATCTTGAGCAGTGTTTGCCCCCGGTAATTTCTTCCTATGGCCTTCCCCGCATTGCACGAGGAAAACATAGCCGGAAGGGTGGCTTCCTACCTAGAATGCATTATGAGTGGAGTTGGCATGCATGTAATTCCTTCTCCTATGCGCAGAAATCAATTGTCTCGATTTCTACCTTTGTTTCTAGAAGCACCCTCAGAGAACCATCTGTGCCTTTCCTCTGATAAACTGCCTGAGGTGAACTTATTCGTCGTTGACATGAAGTAAGATTCTGATACTGTTGTTTGTCACTGAGGGTCTGGGAAGAGCATTCCTCCATCCTGTCATCCGTTACCTCCTCCCATGCAGCATAAGTCGATATGCTTGTTTCGAACTCCCTCATTGGCAAGCCAGTCCACCACTTTGTTGGCTTCCTTGCGAACATGCACCAACCCAAGTGTTCTCAGAACTCTTAGGTGTGAATGGATTCTTTGGTAGACTTGCAGAAGCCGCCAATGTCCTGAGATTTTCTCAGGTGCAGCACCAGCGTTAATCCTCTTCACCGAATTAATGACTAATTCCGAGTCGGCCTTAATGATGACAGTGTGAATGTTGTACTTGAGCAATATTTCCAAACACAATTCCATCGCCATGAGCTCAGCCATATTGTTGGTTGCTTTTCCTAGATAATTATGGAAGATGACCTGTATGTTTCCTTCCTCATCCCTCATGACCCCTCCATAACCTGCTTCTCCTGGATTTCCTTTTGAAGCCCCATCGATGTTAAATTTTAAAAAACCCTGAGAAGGGGGTTTCCAGAAAGCCTTATCTGCTGAGTTCGTCTTGTTGATTTGCTTAGAACACTGAGGGAGACGAACCTTGAGCTCTAACTTTTCCAGGATTCTAGCCTCTCTTTGTCCAATGGGTTTTCTGGTATCGACACCTCCCAAGATATGAACAGTCTCTTTGAGTTGCTTAAGGATTAGCTTTAGGATGCTGCTCACTGGGCTCACCTTGTCCTTGTAAATCCTATTGTTGCGCTTCTTCCAAACATTCCAAATTAAGAACCCTGGGGTCAACTTCCAGGTGGAGGTTATTGTCTCATTATCCGAAAAAAAATTCCGCCAGTTTTTCAATGTAGCAATGATGTAATTTACATGTCTGTCTATTTGCTCGAAGACATCTCCAACCCAGTTCCAAAGTATTGTAGTGAAAGAGCATCTATTCAATACGTGATTAGTGGTTTCTTCCTGTTGCCCACATAGGTGACATCTTGAGGGGCCAACAAAGCCTCTTTTTCTTAGGTTATCCCATGTCGGAACCTTGCCCTGTTGAACCAGCCACTTGAACAGTTTGACTTTCATCCAATGAGGATTATCCCAGAGTTCTTTCCATGTCTTATCAGTGTTTGGAAAGTTAAACCCTTTGTCTATCCTTTTGGCCTCCTTAAGGGTGAAGAGACCAGCCTTGTTCTTTCCCCATCTTAATTGGTCTTCCAAGGTTGAGGTTAAGATTTGCCTCGTTTCCAAAAGACCATTAAGGGCTATAGCTTGAGTATGCACCATGTAATCTGGAAGTTTCCAAATTCTCCATTTCCCATTGTTCCTTGTTTGATCCCAATAGTCACTTACCCTTCTTAATCCTTTGTTGATGGTGTCTGTATGAATGTCTACTAATCTTCACTACGGAGATTGTCCTCCTACTGCCAATTATCCTCCCAGAACCAGGCTAGTTTTCCATTTCTGATCTGCCAGAAACTATGATTTTGGACTAGGGCCCTGTTCTCCCAAGCCCTATTCCAAATTGATGAACCTTTTACTTGTCCTGTCATTCTTATGAGGTTCTTTTCCTGCCAATCTCTTGCATACTTTTGCTTCCAAAGCTTTGCCCAGGGGGCTTGAATTTCCTTTATCCATCTCCACCAGATTTTGGCTCCTAGAACTTTGTTAAGTACTCCTGGGTCATGGAGACCTAAGCCACCATGGGCTTTAGGTTTGCATACCCTGTCCCATGCCACTAGGGCCCATTTATTCTTTTCTTCACCTTTCCCCCAGAGAAAGTCTCTTTGAATGTTTCTTATATTAGTGATTACACCATTTGGTGCCGGAATGGCAAATAGCATATAGATAGGGATACTTTGGAGGATAGCCTTAGTTAGGATCAGTCTCCCTGCGAGATTTAGAGCTCTATTTGTCCATTTGCTAATCTTATATTTTAGCTTATTTAGAACAGGCTCCCAGATTTCCTTGTGTAATGGTTTGTCAGTGAGGGGAACTCCCAGGTACTTTGCAGGCAAAGACTCTCTTTGAGAGCCCAAAATTCTGGACAGGTTTCTTTAAATCGAAATATCTGTATTGAAAAAGAAAATCTTTGATTTAGTAAGACTTTCCTCTGTGCCTGCTGCCATGGCAAAGTCCCTCAGAATCTGCTTAAATGCTTTGGCTTCCTTGACTGTGGGTGTGCCTTGCAGCATAGTATCATCCACAAATTGTTGATGTGTTACCATGTCCCCATCTTGAGTGAGTCTCAAACCCTAAATTCTCCCATCCTCCTTAGCAGCCCTGATGGCTCTCCCTAACCCTTCCATCATTAGAATGAAAAGAAAAGGAGAAAGAGGATCACCTTGCCTGAGACCTCTAGTAGGCTTGAAGGTTTTGGAGGGAGACCCATTGAGAAGAATTGAACAGTTGGCAGTGGTAACTAGCGCCATGACCCACTTAATCCAATTGTAATCAAAGCCATAGGCTTTTAGAACTGCTCTTATGTACGACCAGCTGAGTTTGTCATAGGCCTTAGCTATGTCCAACTAAATTATCATCCCTGCCTGTTTATTGGTACTGAGTGAGTGAACCACTTCATGTGCTTGAATTATGTTATTAAGAATTTGTCTTCTTTCCACATAGCCCGTTTGCTCCTCTAATACTAGGGTAGGGAGGAGTGGTTTGAGACGATTGGCAATTACTTTGGATATTATTTTGTATAACGCATTGCATAACGCTATAGGTCTAAATCTGTCTGGAGAGGTAGCCTTTTCCTGTTTGGGGATTAAGGCTATGAAGGATTCATTGAGCGCCCTCAAGACTGTCTTAAATCTTCGAGAGTCTTCCACTACCTCCAAAATATCTTGTTTTACTATCCTCCAACATGTTTTGAAAAATTCCGCATTGAAGCCATCCGGGCCTGGTGCTTTCCCATTCTGCATCTCTGTAATGACTTCCTCAATCTCTTCCTCTGTTACTGGTCTGTTGAGATTATCATTGTCTTCTCTAGAAACCAATTTTGGAATGTATTTAGTAAATCTTTTTGTAAAATGATATCTATCTTCCGAGGTTTCCTCAGCAATTCTCTGAAAATGCTAGACGAGAACCTCTTCCATCTCTTCATGAGTGTTTCTTTCTATTCCATGATGATCTGTAAGTTTCACAATTCTATTGTTGTTTCTGTGAGCTATGGTGGATCTGTGAAAGAATTTGGTGTTTCTCTCCCCTTCCTTAATCCATTGTACTCTGGATTTCTGTCTCCAGAATATTTCCTCTTGTAGACATCTATTTTCCCATTCATGTTGGAGTGACTCTGCCATCTCTTTCCTTTCTTCTGTAAAGCCTTCTGTGATAAGAATTTGGTTTATTTCCTTAAGTTTCCTTTCCACATTTCCTTTAGCTTTGAAGATATTGCCAAATTCCTTTTTGTTCCACTCTTTGAGTCTGCCTTTAATGTGTTTCAGCCCACTATGTAGAAGGAACATCTTTGTACCTTGAAGGTGTAGCTCTTCCTTCCACCAATTTTCAATGTTTGTGAGGAAATCTGAATGTGTGAACCAAGGGTTCTCAAACCTGAAGGGGGAGTTCCTCAGTTTACCAAAAAGAGAAGCTTCCAATTGAATAGGCAAGTGATCTGAACCTCCAAAAGGTAGGATGAACGCATTCAGACTACTTCCCATGAGAAGAAGTTCCTCTGAAACAAGAAATCTGTTTAATTTTGAGGCTACTTGGGTAGGGTCACCCCTTTTGTTATTCCAAGTTAAGATTTCATTGTTGGTTTCCATATCAACCAATTTCATATTGGCGATGAAGTTTTGGAAGGCAACTAAATCCCTGCCAAGTGTTCTAGTTCCTCCTTTCTTCTCCGTGAGTGATTTAGTCATGTTAAAATCACCTCCTAGAATCCAGGGTAGAGCTGGGTATATCTTCTTCATATCCACCAGTGTTGTGAGTAGTCAAAGTTTGTCCTCCATTGGCTGAGGACCATAGACATTTGTGATCATGTAACATTGCCTATCACCCACAGGTTGTAAAATCAAAGAGAGGAGATGTCTGGATGCCTCCGCATCAATCACACCAAATTTCTGTCGATCCCATATAGTGAGAATGCCACCAGCAGATTTGTTTGCCTTAACTTCAAGGTATTCATATCTATTTAACCATCTACTATGTTTTTCTCTGATCTTCTCCACTGAGCATTTTGTTTCCTGTATTTATACTATGTCAGGTTTTTCCTCTTTGATCTTGTTACCTAGATTCCTCTGTTTTCTTCTACTCCCTAGTCCTCTAATGTTCCAAGTTGTGATCCTCATTGAGGTGGGGTTTTAAAGAAGTAACTGGACAGGTCTTTCATCCTTCCTGAGTCAATCATGAGTTTTCCACATTCCAGCAGTAGTTCTTGCTGTCTTTTTCTTCCCCTCCTTTTTCCTGGGTTTTTTGTTAAATTGCCTGTTATTAATCCTATTGAGGAAGTCCCTTTAGTATCCTGGTTATCATGTCCTCTTTTGACTCCTGTCGCTGTTTGATGTGACTTGTAAAGGAATATCTGTTGTACCTTGTCAACATCCTCCTAAGGCATGGAGTTTATTCCCAGGTTTCCTCCTTGTTCTAGAAACTTTTCCAGCTCTAGGTTCTCCCTTTCCAATATCTCCTGTAAGTCTTGGTCCTCTGTGCCACTTTCACTTTGAGTCATTTCCTGGTCTTTTTCTATTTCCATGTTACTCAAAGGGTCCTTCGCTTGATCATTCTATTCCTGAGTGAACTCCATGTTGGTCTCTTTTTCTTTCCCCCTTGCTGTTTGATTCTCTATTGTCTTTTTATCACCTCCCTCGACATCTTCTTCTTCTAAGATCTCAAAACTGGTGTGACTTCTTGTTCTATTATCCTTCTCAGTAGGGTTCTTTTGTGTCTTCCTTTCCCCTCCTTTTCCTTTTCCTCCTACTTTGGTGAAACCTGTCTAATCTCTCCCTTTGCTGGTGTTTAGGTGTTCTTCCCTTCTATTAAGAGGACAATCTCTAGATAGATGCCCATGCTCATGACATTTGTGACATCTGAACGGGATATGTTCATAGTCAACTGTTTGAACCCATTCCTCGTCATAGACTTCTAGAATGACCTCATCTGAAAGGGCTCCTGATAGGTCCATCTCCACACATATACGAGCATAGGAGGTATATTTTCCTCGTAGAGTTGCCTCTGAAATCTTTAAGAAATGACCTAATTTATTGCCTATAGCTTTTAAAGACTCTGACATCCAGTAATCTAAAGGTAAGGAGTAGAGTCTAATCCATACTGGAACCGAAGTGAAGGTTTCACATTCTGGCACAAAGTTCATCGTCCATGGCCGCATATAGAGACCAGCAGCTGCAAAGAAGTATGGTCCTCCTTCAAAAATCCTGTCTCTTTCCTCCATGTTCATGAATACCACTGTAAAAAAACCTTTGGATCTGAGATGTATTTTTAACTCCCCCTTTGGTTTCCAGTTGTATTTTATCTAGGTGTACAACGCTTTCTCTGACGACCAGATTCCCATAAATTTACATATAATGGCATAGTTTGCCATGTGATCCCTGTGCTCTTGCAGAGCTGGATCATTCAAAATAACTCACGGTTTGGTAATGGTCTTGGGTTTGCAGGGTCCCATCTTGTTTTTGTTCTCTGTTCCCTAACCTCTGTCTTCCGCTATCTTCTCCTATCGGTCTTCTTCGTGGGTCCCTTGTTCTGCATGGGTTTTGCTGCCTTCCGCCTTGTGAGTTTCAGTGTTTTTTGTCTTGACCTCCAAGGGTTGTGGAGTCTGATTTTTATTCCCTGCTCTTCCTCTGTTTGAAACCACATTACTGTAGGAGGGAGTGGAGCTCCTTCCTCCCTGTGCCTCCATGGGTGCCTGTTACCCTCTGTCGCTCTCTATGTTGAACCCTAAACCTTGATTGCCAGTGTGTAAGAACTCTGTTCGCTTAGGTCTTCTCAGTGAAACGTGACTATTCCAACACACTTCGATCAACATGATATAGATATATCATATAGGCATACTCTATAGGGAAAACTTTGGTGTCTAACATTTGCATTTCTCTGAATTTTGCACTAATTTCCAAAGGATTCAACAATTCAATATGAGAATTGTGCCAATTTCTATAACATAAATTTAGTATATCTGGAGAAGTTTCCAATTTTCCATATTTCAGAATGAAAAGTTTAGAAATTTGAATAATATTTTGCCAAAGTTTACAGTCTTTCAGGCAGGGGCAGGGTTTTGAAATTGATGGGCAGAGACATATTATCAGAGAAAACTCCTTTTCTTTAACTGCGGAGGGGGTAGACTGATGCAAGTGCTGGGGTAGCTTGCCCTCTCTGATCATGAACCCATTGTGTTCTCCTGCTCCATTTCATGGGGTGTTACTAATGAAGAAACAGGATATCTTATATGTGTATCTCACTTGAAGCACCCAGCTTGTCTCCAAGCCATTAGAAGGACATGGAACTTGCTGCTCAGACAAAGTGTTAACATCCGCTGGATATATTGATGGAATGAAGCTATCAGCCAGGTTACGGCTTTCATCTGTGGCTTCCACAGACAGATTGCCCCAGTTAGATACAAAACTCATAAGGCTGATAAAGAGTTATTGGAAGAGCTGTCTCAAATGCTTCAATTCTCTTCATATGATGAGGCCATTCAAACGCAAGCTGCTATGCTAAGCCACTTCCTAGAAGTAAATGAGAATCCCCGTGCACGCAACACTCAGATTTGAACTTGTTTGCATTGGCTCAAAACTGGATTAGGCCTATGAAGGATTTCTTTAGAGCCATAGTCACCAAGAAGGCCTCTGAGTGGCTTGCAGTGCATAAAACAACTTCAAGACAAGTCACCAGCCAGGCTCATATATTAAGCGGGAATTTTTCAACCAGTACTGAACAGTTTTTCAATTCAAGGGTTGACAGAAGAACATAGAGTGACCATGCAAACTTGCATCGATGTTGTACACAGACAGTTAAATCCTTAACAATAATGATTATGTGACAAGGTGTTGACCCTGGATGGGCTGATAGCAGCCGCAATGGCAATAGTCGATGATAAGCGTGCAGGAGATGATAGATATCCATGAGAATTCTGTAAGGCCACATTAGATTTTCTCATGTCAGACATTCTAAATGTGTTCAAGGAAGCTATGCACAAGCAATCATTAGGGGAGCATATCAACATAGACTTGATAAAGTTTATTCCTAAAGCTGGTGACCTTGAACTGATCACTTGTTGGTCGCCTACTACATTGTTGAATGTTTTGTACAAGATTATGGCCAAAGCTCTAGCTCTGCAAATAAAACACATCCTGCCCTAGACTATACAACCTAAATAAATTGGCATCATCAAAGGCCAACTCATTTAGGATACTGATGGAGCCATTTGGGAAGGAATGGAATAGGCGAGGTGCTTAGGCTTGAATATCCTGTTCATTAAAATTGATCCCAAAAAAACCTATGACCAAGTGTGGTGGCTATTCATCCTAACCATACTTAAGGCATTGGGGTTTGGCCATTTTTTTCTAGGCACTGTGGAATCTCTATTCACAGATGTTGCAACCTGTCTCACTATTAACAAGGCTAAGTCATAGGAGATTGACCTTTTTAGGCAACTACACAAGGTTACCCTCTTGATTCAGCATTATATGTTATGGTTGTTGAGGGTCTTGGGTACCTACTCTGTCATAGACCATAATAAAGGCAGTCCACTGCTTCAGTCGTTGTTGGCCAACTCTTCAATGGCCACTTAGTAGTGACTCTTTCCTCACCCTTTTGGCGAAAAAGGAAATTGTGAACAACACTATGAAGTGCCTCCAAACTTTTAACGCTGCCTCTGGTTATAAATTGCAGATGGCCATGACTCAATGCTACAGTCAAAGCTAAGACAAGCTCCAAAAATGGTTTGTTGACATGGAATGGACTTGATCTCAGCCACGACAGGTGTTTAAATTTATGCGCATCCCTGGTTCCTTTCAGGCCTCCCCAAAAGCGTTGTAATTTATGAGAAGTTATGCTTCAGAGAATTGGCAAGAAGGTGGATAAATGGATGATTAAGCAAGTGGTATTGGCAGTTCAGTTCCAAATATGTACAAAGATCCTTGTTGCCACACATCTCAGTTTCACCCTATCAGAACCTTGGAAATAACTATGGGGACTCTCTTTCCTCTCAGTCAGCTTTGATGGCAAGAAAGACTTTCATAGAGCCAGTTGGAGCCTATGTTGTGCACCCAAGTACTGGGGAATGAACATCATTACCACCTACATGTAGGCTCAAGCACTGTGTGTGAAATGAATTTATCGGAACTATTTAGGACAAAGAAGCTTGGAAAGTGTTGCTTCGAAATTGCATCTCTCAAGGTGCCCCCAAGGCAAAAGAGTTGGGTAACCTAAATCTACAAATCCTTCTCCTCACACCTACACAGGTAAAGGTTAAGGGTACTTTTATTACTCAGAGCATCTGGAAAGCTTAGGTTGTTGTCAAGCCAAAGCTAACCTGGAAGGGTGATTCTTTAATGACAGGGTTGTCACTCAATGAACATTGCATGTGGCGGTCACCCGTTGTGCAATTTGGAGGCAAGTCCTTGTCAGTAATTGCTTAATTTTTGGCCAAGCGCTTACATAAGCATGGCCTCACCAAGGTTGTCAAGCTTTTGATAATATGATTCTCAAGCTTGATCTACAAGCCCCTGCCACTTGGCTGTGAGAGTGGAGATGGCATTGCACCAAGGAATTTAGGAAATATCAGTGAATCAATGACTACGACCAGCTAGGTTAAAGCCATGTTTCATATATTTGCCTGAACAATGCATGGTGAATGCCCTCTAATTAGAGGACTTGATTGTAGTGGATCCAAATTATCTAGAAGCCCTATATCAAGCCTAAAACGGTACTCTTTGCCTGGTCTTTAATTTTGGGAAGCCTTCCTCTTGGCTAGTGACTTCAATATTTGCAGTTCCTCAAAATAAATTTCTCTTATGCAACAAAAATGAGATTGTTAAGCACATCTTCTGGTATTGTAAGTTTCCTAAGTCCACCTAGGAGTGGGCCTACGGTGTTTGTAGCCAACTACTCCCTACCATCATTTCCTAGAAGTATGCCTTGTTAAGCGGTAAATTCCCTAGGATCATTAAGCTCCACGCTGCATGACAACTCGTTAGCGTTGAAATCTGGTATGTCACAAGGAGAAGAAGAGATGAAAGTTTATTTCAGAATGCTCAACAAAGCAGAAAGTGTATACCTTGTTAAGCGGTAAATTCCCTAGGATCATTAAGCTCCACGCTGCATGGCAACTAGTTAGCGTTGAAATCTGGTATGTCACAAGGAGAAGAAGAGATGAAAGTTTATTTCAGAATGCTCAACAAAGCAGAAAGTTTACCTGGCATGATAGTGCTCTATTCTGTGCTAACCTTCGTTTGTAGATCCAAATGTAGGTTGGTAAGGTAGAACTGAAGCTAGCAAATCTACATCAAATCTATGACGTTGCTTGAATTTTGGGGGGGAAGGATCCATGCGCCATGAGCTGAGTCCCACACATCTGAATGTTGCCCCTAGCATAGGGCGAGCCGTTTTGTGCATTTGCAATTTCGTAAGTGGAAAAGGACCCCAAGCAGCAGAATGATGGATGGAACCCTAGCGCCTCTGATGAGGAGCCTATCATTGAAGACTGACGTACTAATCCCAATGACAAGGACAATCCACTCCCTGATACAGGGATGATACCTGCAGCCACTTGATGTCATGCTTTATTATGGCCAGCTGACCTCCATTTTGGACCCCCAACTTAGGTTTTCTATGGTTTGTATCCCTAGTGTAAACATTGTTAATTTTAGGTTTGGCAGATGTTATCAGCCTTAAGCCTATGGCTGTTTGGTAATGAATGCCGTCATTTTTTAATTTAAATTTTCTAGATATAAGATACCAGGTACATTTTGTTCTGTTAATAGTTAGATGAAAGCATTTTATTTCAAAATATCTTTAAACAAACAATAGAAAGAAAAAAATTGCAGTCCTTCATATTTTAAGCAAACATTCGCACATGCATTAAATTCAGACTTCTTAATTAACCAGGGATCCAGGAGGTCGACCTTTATCGCTAATACCGTAATGACTTCCTAGTAATGTCAAGCCAACAAACCCAAAGAAAAGCACCAGAAAAACTCCGACGGAACATTGTCCATTCTTCGCCACGCGACCCAACTTTCTGCCTCTATTGAACTTGCCATGGCCTCTGCTGAAACCATTCCCTAGCTCCCCTTGCCGCATATTGTTACCATAATCATGTGACCTGAATGTAGGTCCACCGGATGAATTAGTCCAATCCTGCAAAGGTTCGCTCCCCTGCCTGCATAAAGCCATGACCGCATTTCTCTAGCATTCAAGCTGTGATTTAAACTGCCTCGATTAATTACAATTTCCGCCAGTTTTCATCTGTGACTAAATAATCCGGTGTCCAGTTACACATCTTTTCCCGGCAGATTAAATCAGATAGATCCGTTCCGTTCAATAAAATTTCCAGGTGACTTGGCCTAAAATTTGACCTTTATTATCCAGGAAAAGTAGGATTCTATAATGAAATCCGAAGCATTTCTTCGCGATTTGCTTCAGAAATTAGTATTTCAACAATGCATAGCGTTTCTAAGCGCCCGGTGACAAATTTATCATACCACCCTAAATTTTATCATAAAAGTTACGAATTTTGAGATAAAATGTCCGCAAAAAGCAGGATTCAGGACGTTCGTACAAGCGAAATTCTTCGATGCGTGAAGATTCGAAGTTTACCCAGCTGATTCCACCGTTTTGTCTCCCGAAAATAGCGAAAGTATGAAGTTAATTCAGCTGCTTTCAGCAGTTTATTTCTGAGATCCCTCAACGAACCGAACCAACCAAACTTTCGAAAGCTCCCTTACCTGCGGTGCGGTGCGGTGAGGTGAGGTGCGGCAACCACCTGCAACAAAGCTGTAAGCAGATACGTCACTTCACATGCTTTGCTTTGAATTGGATTGCGTGTTGTGAAATTCAAGTCGATACGGTAATGTTGTCCAGACCATGCAACATGAGATATATAGTATATGATGACGAACAACAACATCAGAAAATGGTATATGCCACCTGGCATAAATTAGGTGGAATACAGTTCATTTCTATAAGAGTGGAGTTTTACACACTGGAGTCGCAGTAATACACTGCGATGTGTTGATAACATTATGGTAAAGTTGTATTTAAAAATATTAAAATAAATAAATGGGAAAAAATATTAATTTAAATATATTAAATTTTGAAAAAATATATACATATAAAAATAAGAAGGGAAAAAAAAAATTTGATGTTACGCATGATTTAAATTATTTTTATTTATATAGAATTATTATTTTAATTTAAGCAAACATATAATCAACAGTATCAAGTAGGTTTTCCACGACATTGATATTTTCTACATAAAATCAACAATATCATTTGGTTTTTTCACACCAATGATATTTTCCACTAACAATATCATTTAGGTTTTCACACACCAATGATATTTTCAGTATTTAAAGAGAATTTTTTTTTAATTTTTAAAATAAAATAATATTAAGAATTTAAATATTTAAGTATAGGGTTTTTGGGCATTATATTAGATATTATTTTTTTGGGATTCCACTGCTTTAAGTAAGTCATTCTTCTATGATCATTTCCATGAGAGGTAGTCCTGAGTAACTAATTTCTCGTGATTTTTGAATAGTTCATTTAGCACTCATTGAATCAGTTGATGCTCACAGGGGTGAAGAAGTGGGATTGAAACTAGTGAAATGAATCACATATTGTCAATTATCACTTCTGGGGCTTACACCTGGTAAACGAGACTTCCGGGGAGGTCACCCATCCCAGATAACCTCTAGCTCAAGCGGGCTTAAATATAAATATAGATATTTTTTTCATTTTTTTTGTATTAATATTTTATAAATTCAAGTTGGCATGGATTGTATAAATGAATTTGGTTTCAAAGTATTTATTTTGTGTAGTTTTAGAGTAGTTTTAATAATTACAAAATGTTGTTGCATTTTTTATTATAAATTAATTATTATAGTTGTAGATGTAGAGAACAATATTATAAAATTATAGGGAATTTTTTACATGTTTCATTGGGATTTGTAGCAAAGCATGAATTTCGAGGGTTTTCTTTGCAGGTATGCCTAGGCTTTAACGAAGATGGAGTTCAAAGGAGGAGGGAGCGAGACTCCCTCCTATCGAAATGTGGTAACGAATAAGGGGAAGGGGTTCAAGGCAGGATTCAGGGTCCCAATAGAAGGGGTGCCATGGAATGCCCAAGGTATGGCGGGTGTAGGTGGGATCGGTTAGAAAAGAGATAATGACAGAGGTATGCCAGGGAATCAAGCAAACTAGCAGCAGCAACAAAAGTCAAAAGGATTTGCAGGGTCGTGTATGCCCAAAATAGCGGTAATCCCAACGACATTAATCATTGATCCCAAAACACAGGCCTTTAGGGATCGCATGAGATCATATGTTGTCATATGCAAGATTATGGAGCCTTGTATGATTGGGTTAAACATCATTGGAAACCAAGATATGAGATCAAGTTGCATCTAGGATCCAAAGGATTTTTTACAATGGTCTTTTCCCAATATGGAGGATAGAGACCGAATCTTTAATGGCGGTCCTTACTTCTTTGCATCAGTCGGCTTATACATGCAGCCATGGATGGAGAATTTTACCCCAAAGAAGGAAAACTTTACCAGAGTTCTAGTTTGGGTCAGGTTGTACGCCTTACCTCTGGATTATTGGCTACCTTCAACCCTAAAACTGATAGGAGACACATTGGGGAAGTTTATTAAAATATCGAAGGAAACGCTACAAGGAATATATACATCGTACGCAAAACTCTATGTGGAAATGGATGTCTCTATAGCCCTACCTGAAGCAGTCAAACTAGAGTTCGGGGATGAAATATGCTTACAATTTGTGGACTATGAGCATATTTTGTTCAGGTGCAGAAGATGCCATGAACATGGCCACCTAATATGGGAATACACTCTGAACAAAGTAGAAGAGCAAGGAAAAGAATCAGAATGCAAGGATGCAAATTGGTTTGTCAAACCTACCCCAGGGGGAAGGGCAAATCTAAGACAACAACAGAGAAACCAAGGAGGGAGAAAAGCATAGAGAAATAGCTTTGAAATCTTATCAAAAGAGAACCCAGGGACTAATGGGGGAGAAGAAGAGAAAAATGAGGAGAAAAAAGAAGGAAAAGAGGAAGAAATGTTGTAGCCGACAGAAGATATTGGGCAGCAAGTGGATATCCGAGATCTATCAAAGGATTTTGAGGGAGATGAAGAGATGACTCCAAGCGAGGTATGGACAAAGGACCCAAAGTTGTAGGAAATAGTAGAGAGGAAAGGAATTGACCTCTAGAATATGGTGGAACAAGCGAGAAAACAGGGACTGGAGGCCATCCCAACTAATCAAATGGATAGGATCCAGTACCTATACCTGATGAGAGAAGAAATGAAAATAAGTGGTCAGAAAAGATCACATCCAAAGAGAGTCGGGATGGGAGTGAAAGCATCAGGATCTTAGACGGTTTCGGCACCATGGCACAGCTACAGGAAAAGAGGAAGGAAGTTTAATAGTGTTTCCCTCCAAGAGTTGGGAGTCATGCTAATTAATTTAGGTAATATGAGAGCGTTAAGCTCGCAACCCCTTCATCGTAGTTAAATCATGAAAAATTTAACATGGAATATAAGAGGCATAAGTAGCCTTAAGAAACAAAGATTGCTTAAAAAGAATATTAAAATGGAACAACCAGATCTTATTTTTTTTGCAAGAAACAAAGTGGTCAACAGATAATATCAAGGAATTGAATAGGAAATTGGGGAGGATGTTTGAGGTAATGGAGGTCGCAGCACATGGTTCTGTAAGGGGACTAGCGATTGGGTGGAACCCCCAATCCTTGATCTTACTTGATGTGGAAACGACGAGGTATTATTTATCATTGGAAATGCAAGCTATAGGGACTCCAAGATCACTAGTTTTTGTGAATGTCAATGGTCCTCAAGAACAGATGAGAATATCAAACTCCTTCAAGATTTAAGAGAGATAAGAACTAGGAAAGGCCACCTCCCGTGGGTGTTGGGGGGGACTTCAATATGATAACCTCTCTATTGAATAAAAAAAGGGGCCAAAGACGTATAGACAAAGATGTCGAAGCCTTTAAGTAATCCATTGAGGATGTCAATATTATTGACATGGAAACTGTTAATGGTTGCTTTACATGGAGTAATAAATGTAGGGGGTGGCATCAAGTTGCGTATAGGCTTGATAGGTTTCTAATTTCAAAGGATCTACTGATGCAAGGGATATATGTAGAAGCAAATATCCTTCCCAATGGAGGATTAGATCACTAGTCGATGGTATTAATGATCGCGATGTTAGGTACCCCCAAAAATTGACCTTTTAAATTTGAGGCCTTCTGGTTGGATCACCTTGCCTTAAAATATGGTGGGGTGAATAGATCCCAGTTAGGGTCTCTAAGATGTACATCTTCCATGCAAGATTAAAATAAATCAAATTGAAATTAAAGTGGTGGAATGAGTTAGAATTTGGTAACATATTCCAAGCAAAAAAGGAATTGGAACAGAAAATGGAAACATTACAACAGAAGTTGATCATAGAAGGCTACTCCGATGAAAACAAAAAAGAGGAGATGGAACTACTGAAATAGTGGGAGGACAAGTGTAGACATGAGGAAATTCTATGGAGACAGAAGTCCCGAATGTTATGGCTTAGGGAGGGTGACAAGAACACGAAGTTTTTTCACTGCTCAACGATTGAACATAAAAATTCCAATCGGATTCTCGGAATTAAGGATGAGAAGGGGAAACCTACGAAGCGCATCAGGACATTGAGAAATTCATGGTTCAACACTTCCAAGATATAGTAGAGGACCTCAAGTGGATAGACGAGAGAATATCCAAAGAATGATTAGCCATATCCCTAAGTTGATGACAAAGGAACACAATAAGAATTTGAATAAGTTGGTCTCCATGGAAGAAGTGGTTGAGGCCCTAAATGAAATGGCCAATGGAAAAGCCCCCAAAACGGATGGCTTTACTATTGATTTCTTTAAAGCATGTTGGGATGTAGTCTCTGTGAAAAAGTAGAGGAAAACCTTAATCATCTTCTTAACACTTGCAGCTATACAGACACCCTTTGGGACTGGTTGGCCTTCATCTTTCAACAAACATATAGAAACAGGGAGGGCATACAAGAAACAACAAAGAAAAGGTGGATGCAGTTTACAAAAAATGAGGCGGTGAATATGACTTGGAATTTAATTATGGGGTTCCTCCTCTCGGCAATATGGAAGGAGAGAGATTGATGCATATTATGTGGTAAGAAGCTTCCGGTCAAAAACTCGGCAGAAGAAATAATACATTAGCTTAGGTAGACAATTATTAATAAAGACACTGAATCCTCAAAGGAAAACCATCCCCCCCAAGAAGTGAGAATTTTGAATTTTTTTGACATGGAATACCTGAGTGGTTCGAGTCGTTGACCCAGTGAACGCCATATCTAGCTTGGACCCACAGTGTGGCTGGCTCCCCCTGGCAGTTTCTTAAAACTAAATTTTGATGGGGCGTCGAAAAGGAATCTGAACAAGGCAGGGGCTAGAGAAGTCATTCAGGACTGGATGGGTAAACTATGCAAATTTTACTTCATAAACATGGTACAGGCCTCAAAAAATGCAGCATGTTAGGGTCCTAGGTTTAAGAGATCAAATGTCTTTGTCTCTTTCATTCATTTTGATATTTTGTGTAGCAGTTTAGCCTTTGAACAATTGTCTTCATAGTCTAAAGAGTCATTGTCGGACATCACTACAAGGTCTTTCATAAAGGGTCCATAAAGATAAGATAAAACTTGAAGAGAGTCTAAGTCAAGGAGAAGGTCATAGGGTCATTGGCTCATATAAAGTCATTTAGGGTTCAAAAGATTATGTGTCTTTGGTCACTGGTCAGAACCATTAAAAAAAAAAAAAAAAAAATCATTTTTAAGGTTTTGTTGAGTATGGTTCATCATGTCATTCCACCACTTATCACTCATGAATCCCCTTCATATATCCCTATTATACACTTTTCCATTCCTATAACCCTTTCATATATCCTATTACCTAAAATCCCTTCCATACACCACCCCTTACATATACATTTACATCTAACATCATATGCATATACACACCCCCTCCTAAACTCACCTCTTATCATTATCACCTATATTCCTTAACTCATTTCATCATCATTGATATTACATCCCTCCACAACTCATTACCATCATTCATATTTAATAATCATAATAATTGTTATTCTAAGTTCATACTCATGACCAAAGCAAAACAAAAGGCGCACTTTCAAATCTCTTTTCATACTACCCTCATTTCTCTCTTCGTCCATCCACAACAAAGATCTAAGAAGGTTTCATGTTCAAACAGAAGATTGTTTAATGAAAATGTTCATGGAAACTTTAGAAGGAAAAGCTAGATCCTGGTATGAAGGTTTTTCACCTGCTAGTCTGTATTCTCTTGAAGATTTTCACACAGTTTTATATGAACATTTTAAAGAACTTTATCCTTCCCTGTTGTTGGTTAAAAGATGTTGTGCATATTTTGAAAATTTCATTCAATATCTAGAAAATATTTATGGTGACGAAGAGTGTATGGATGTTGAAATTAAGGAAGCTCTTTATGAATATTTATCTCAATATCAAGAACATAAACTATAAGTTAGTTTTTTTTTTTTTTTTTTTTTTTTTTTTTTTTT
>APFE030465738.1:114704-128195 GCA_000404065.3 Pinus taeda
AATAAAATAAAATAAAAAATAAAAAATAAAAATTGGTTCATTTTTAAGGTTTTGTTGAGTATGGTTCATCATGCCATTCCACCATTTATAACTCATGAATCCCCTTCATATATCCCTATTATACACTTTTCCATTCCTATACCCCTTTCATATATCCTATTACCTAAAGTCCCTTCCATACACCACCCCCTACATATACATTTACATCTAACATCATATGCATATACACACCCCCTCCTAAACTCACCTCTTATCATTATCACCTATAATCCTTAACTCATTTCATAATCATTGATATTACATCCCTCCACAACTCATTACCATCATTCATATTTAATAATCATAATAACCATTATTCTAAGTTCATACTCATGACCAAAGCAAAACAAAAGGCGCACTTTCAAATCCCTTTTTGTACCATCCTCATTTCTCTCTCCGTCCATCCACAACAAAGATCTAAGAAGTTTTCATGTTCAAACAGAAGATCAAAAGGCCAAATCAGCTTGGCAGAGGTTCAAAGGCATGTTTTTCAAGTGCGAGAAGGTTGTTATGCACTTCCTGCACAAAATTCCAAGCCACACAATCACTGCGCAAGGCTGTGCAAACTGAGAACAATCATTTTGAAGGTCTACAAGCAAGGAGGGAAGCACTCAGAGGGTGCTACATCATCACCAAATTATATCAAGCACATTTACATACTCATCCTTGCGTAGAACCATCTGCAACCATATCAACCATGGATGGTCTGCTACACTCTGTGCTCCGAAATTGATTGTTTTAGACATCATTTTCAAAATCTTCTTCTGACCAAATGGAGCCGAATTTCAAAAAACTGAAAGAGCTTTTTCTCAAGAACGGGTTAAGGAACAAAATCCCCATTCAGTTTATGTGCATGTATCATATATTGGAAGATTCAAATGCATCTTTAAAGCCTATTTTTCAAACTATGCAATTTGTTGTTTTAGTCATGATTTTGGGGAACAAATTCTGAGCTGGGGAAGAATTTGAGGAAACTGAGAAAGGTTTCTCTCAAAAACAAGTTAATATACAAAACCCTATCTTAGTTTTTATACACGTGATATAGTTTGGGAATTAAAGATGTCACTTAGAGGCCCATTTTCACAATTCCTTGTTGGCAAAATTCTGAAATTTTTGAAATTCAATTTGTAAATGTGAATATTTTTGGGAGTTTTGATGCTTGCTAGGAGTCATAAGGTATAGGTGATGAATTGTTAGAATTTTCTTTGTTTTGGAGCAGGAACAACAACCCAACTTTAGATATTCAATTTTTTTGTGCAAGAGTTGAACTAAACAAATTTTAAGCTTGCACGTTTGAAAATAAATATCAAATGGGTCCCTCTCCATGATAGCCTCGTTGTCATCGCCCTCATCAACTTATTTTCTGTGAGTGTAACACATGTATATGCCAAGTTGGAGCTTATTGTGAAATTGTTGCGCAATCTTTCACTCATTGCCCAAGTCAGACTGCATGCTTTTTTCTGTGTTTGTATCAAGCCCGAACCTTGTTGTTTTGATGATTAAGGATAGGAATAAAAAAATGAATGTATCAGACATTAGTTAGTAAATAAGATAGAATTGACTTTATTTAAGGATAATGTTGCAGTTTTATTAGTTTTATTTTAGTTTTATTTCAGTTTTTGTTCAAAAAACAGGATGTTTCTAAGTTTAGTTGGATTCGATCCACTCAGTGGATAAAGAATACAATTTATCTCGTCATATTGATTTAATTTGCTGAAAATTTATTTAAGAATAAACAAACTTTGGAGGAAGGGTTGGAATCAAAAGAGGCCTTGTGTGTTTGAACTTATAATTTTGAATAAAATCTCAGTGCAGGTTTTTGTCACTGTTCTTTCAAATATTCATATGGTATGCCTTTCGCGTTAATGTGCTTCTTTTCGTGCAATTGCTAATCTGAATATCTTATTATAGTCTCGCTTTTAAAGTAGATTTCTGAAGCAATCCGCTAGAATTCATCTATTGATCCTCTAGTTGACTGTTGGTTTTTTATATTATGATGGAATTTATCCTTAGTTGGGTGCTCCATAATTGTTGTTCTTCTCAATATTTGGTCATGAAAGTATGTAGCAGAATCCATGATGTGCTCTGTTGCATTTGATTAAATATTGTTATGTGTTTTTCCAATTTACTGACTATACTACAATTGATATCAACTTTGAAATATGTACCTATCTTACCCGTGTTTTTAAAAGTGGCTAATATAAGCACTGGTGTTTCAGTTTCGAAATTTGAATTGTGGGTTTGGTTTCATGCCTCAGTGGATCTTTCCCTAAATCCACCAACAACTGGCATTAAATCTTAGGTTTCTTTTCAGATCTGGTCTTTGTAGTCCCTGAGCTTAATTGTTATTTACCTTAAGAATTTTTCTTGTGAGGGAGCCCACTTCGGTTAGAAAAGACTAGTGTTTAGCCCAAAGAGGTTTGTGGTTGCCCCTTCTAAAACCTTTTCTCTGCCTAGAGGTCATTACAGGGTGCTAACACAACATAATTCCTAGCCCTGTAGCATGGGCTAGAAATGATGATCCATGAAGGAATGATGAACGTGATAGTCGAAGGGGACTTTGCGTTAGCCATCCAAGCGGCACGATGAATGCAATGTGGCACACAATTGAGAAAATTAAGGAAGAACTAGTTCCTGAACAAGCTAATCCAAAGCATTTAGAAATATATGGAGATATTGAAAACTGTGGAGTTCACCTTAGTACATCGTTGAGCAAACGTGTTGGCCGATAGGGTGGAAAATGCAGAGGTCGAGAGCATCCAATCGCTAATTGACGTGGTGTGGGAGGAAATGTTTGAGTGTAAATTAAAGGAGGAATGTCAAAGGTTGGCGAAGAGAGATTACTCCATGTCAAGAAAGTGGGTTGACAAAGAAGGGGTTTGGCCCGAATCGGGATAATGGCCCACCTGACGATGCAAATGAATAACCCTCATTATGGAAAGACAGGTAGTGGCTATTTGGCAAACAAGAAGAAGTACATGTTCACCACAACAGAAGGAGTGACAATTGATGATGGGAGAGAGGGGATTTCCTCCTCAATGGATCATCCTTCGGATCACCTCATTAATTGGATAAGGTTGTGAGAGGAGTGGAGATGTACGATATCCTTTAGGGTGGCGTACTGGAGCAGGGAAATGGAAATTATGGCTTTGGACAGACCGATCGAAGGGGCGAATGAGAGGGAGGATGCCCGCAAGCTCGCACGTTTGTAGTGAAACACCAATGGCATGGAAAAGTTATTGAAATTAGAGAAGGAATACAATAAAAAATCAGTGAGTTGGTGATATTTTGGTTGTTTCCTTTAAATTTTGAGTCGAGATAGGGAATAAGAATTGTAGTGATAAAGCTAAGAGCTGGAAAGTGGTGTAACGTTGAGGGTGAGTTTAGCAATTTTAACATAGAAAATTAAGGTTTCGAGGAGTATAATGGCCAAGGGTCGCAATGTTGGAGGCAAATTGAGGGGCAAACCTCGTGCAGATGCTCAAGGTTTTGAGGCTAGTAAAATGACTCGAATGGAGGATGTGGTGAGGTTGGTTGTGATCAATTATCAAACGAATGTCCCGCAGAAAGGGAAGGAGATAACGGAAATCTGAGAGAATGAGGTTAGAAGACAACATAGGGTTGTCCCGAATGACCAAATTGAGGAGGAAGTAGATTGGATAATCGACATAGGGAATACCAAAACTCAGATGGTGGTGTACCATAAGACCCTGGAGACGGATTGGCACGTAAAAGGTCTAGTTGGGAAGTTGCAAACGAAGGCATCAAAGGGTGAACTAGGAGGCAAATGGAGACACAACTCCTGTTGAAGATGATAAACCAGAGATTGAGAGTAATTGAGGAGGCTGTCAAGGGTGTGAGGGGAATAGAATGCCTGCAAAATAATAGGATTGGGGATATAAATAAGATGTTCTCAATCTACCTGAAGTACATCCATAATCTAGACATCATGTTGGGGGAAGATCAAGGGGATTCGACCCATCTGAGAAAATATTAAGTTTGGGAGGTCAGAGCTGCAGGCAGTCGTTAATAGATGACTCCACGTGCGGGGGGGGGGTACATTAACAACAACTCCAAGTGAGGGAGAAACCCCTGCAGTTGAGCAAGGTCTGGGGACAACAACGGAAGCAACTCCTGTTAGTTAATTAGGACATTGGGCACTCTTTTGTTTAGTTTTGTTGTATGGTTTCATAGGCAATATGGTAGTTATTTTGTTAAATTCAACTATGTAGATCCAAAATGTGTAGTCACTGAGATAAACATATTAACAATTAGTAGTAGTAACGTAGGTAATTTTGTTGAACTATATAAGGGATACCAGAGACAAAAAAACCTTATGGTATGCCTAGTTAAATATGTGATTAAGACAATCTTTTTCTGCAGCTGGTCTGGTTTCCAATCTGGCAAACCAATTGTCGTGTTTGTACTTTGTGTTTATTTCGTAATATAAGGATGCTCAACTAACTTACAAATATATATGTGTGTGTGTTATAAAGTTTTCATATTTTTTTTTTTTTAAATCCATTCTAAAATGATTTTCTATAAATAAAAATTTATTTTCTAGCTATTTTAGAAATTATATATATATATATATATATATATATATATATATATATAATAATTTAATAATATATATATATTCCAGATTTTTTATCTGGTTTCAAAGTCATTTATCAAAAGATAAATAAAAATTAAAAGTAATAAAATTTAAAAAATTTAGTAATGACATCTAGCCGAAGTCACCATTATGTTTGGGGCTTTTACTAAAACAAAAGTAGCAATGTTACCCTGTTAATTTTTCCTTGCAAAAAAATTTGAATAACTTGACTCACTAATTGCAAGTATTGGAAATATATACTTACATTTTTATAATGGAGTAGTCTTTAAGTGCAATTTTTTTTTTTTAGTTGGAATTGGCGGAAAAAATTTGTCGCCAAATATTGATTTGTGTTTTTGAGACAGGTTTTCAACGATGAAACAAAACTACACATGGATGCAAAAATGAGATATCTACCTCAATGCATGTCCCACAAATAGCAAGTAGCTAAAGGATTTTGTTCTGGAGACGTTTCATAAAAAGGTATGGAGAAAAGAGTTGGGTAGAAAGAAGAAATATTACATTAAGGAATTCAACCCTACGTGTGACTTACAACAAAAAGAGTTCATTGGAGCTAGCATTTCATGGAGGTCAAAGGTTCCTATTGCTCAATTAAGGACCAACTCACATCAACTTCGGTGTGAAACAGGACGGTGAAAAAGGCCTAAAGAAGCTTGGGAAGAAAGGGTGTGTACATTTTGCACGTCTGGGGTTGTGGAATCGGAAAAACATTTCATCTTGGAATGTGATGCATTCAAAGACATCAGAGAAAGTTATGAGAACATGTTAGCATCAATTTCTTGGCATTGTCTTTTTAGCGAGGAGATTGTTGGAAGGTTGGGTCAGCTCATCATCAATTTGAATGGGAAAAGCACTGAATTGCAAAGAGCGAAAAATAGGGAACTAATGGTCTCATAGACTATTTTTAGCCTCGTGGACCTTAAAATATCATTTCATCTATCAAAATTCATTTCTCGATGCATTTCGAACCAACAAATGTGGTTCATCGTTAGGACAAGATGAAGAACCAGATCAAGGCAACAAGTTAAATAGAGAGACCGATCATTCAAACGGCTAGAAAGAAACAACTACTATTGACCAAAGGAGATGGGTACAATTGACTAGGCAACAATTATATTTGATTCGTCCAAGAGTTAGGGAAATTTAAGTTACTTCATTAATTTGTTGGATATATTTATTTATATTTAAATTCATATGTAACTAAATATATCTAATTGTAAATAATTAGGGAAAAAAAAAATGAACTAGGATTATACCATAGTAATTTAATTATCTTTTTTTCTTTACTAATAATATAAAACTAAATAAACTCATAAAATACAAGGACTGGATAATATTTTGTTTATTCGTTAAATAATTAATTAGTTATTTTATTACAGACCTATTTATGTTTAACCAAATATGTATAATTTCTTTTAAAAAATAATAAATTATATATAAATTCATATTAATACCAACCTACGAGGTATTATATATAAATAATTATTTATTCACATTTAAATGAAAGAAAAATATTATGGAAATAGTAAGTATTAAACCTAAATGGTTATCAATTAATCAATTAATTAGTTGATTTGTTATTTAAAATAAATGCTTGTAATTTCAAACTCATTTATTTATATATCAAATTACTAAGTAAAAATATACTAAATTTTTTTAGAACTTCAACTAAGAGATTAATTAAGTAATAAGGGAGGTTTTATTATCCTCTTATTTTCAATAAAAGCAAAAGAAATATAAGTAAATTTATATGAATAAAATAATAATAAATATAAATAGGCCTAGTAATATAAATAACTAATTAGTTATTTACTAATCAACAAAATTTTTATCCTATTCCCATATATACGAGTTTATTTAGTTTTATATTATTAGTAAAGAAAAAGAGGATAATAAATTACTAGGGTTTTATAGTTCTATTCATAAAAATTTAATTATTTACAATTAGATATATTTAGTATATATGGATTTAATATAATAAATATATCTAACAAATTACTAATTAATTAATGAAGTAACTAAAATTTCCTTAACTTATGGACCAATCAAATATAGTTGTTGTCCAGTCAATTGTACTTATTTCCTTTGGTCAATAGTAGTTGTTTCTTTCTAGCCGTTTGAATCTCTATTTAACTTGTTGCCTTGATCTAGTTCTTCATCTTGTCCTTACGATGAACCACATTTCATGGTTGGAAACGCGTTGACAAATGAATTTTGATGTGATTATCGCTGAAAACCTCTCTAAAAAAATTGACATGGATCACAGAAGCCTCAATTCAATAATTAATTTGTGTTGTTTAAACTGATTTTTTTATTGCATATTTAGATTGAACACCCTTGATTCCTCGAGCATTTCAATTGTGAAAAATTCACCTGTCAAACTTGTGATTTCAATGAATCTCTGCCGGATTCTAGATAAATTAAATCAGAAAATAAACCAGAAAAATTTCCAAATTAGTCATGCTTAAAGATATATATTATATATATATATTAATATATATATATATATTCTTTAAGCTGATATTTGGAAATTTTCCGATTTATGTAATTATATACTAATTATAGTTTAGTTAACATACTATATACTATAATTCATATATATAATTTTTTTTTACTCAATTAATTTGAATATTTAAATAATATTTTTATTTCATTAAGCTTATAGAGATTGCCACAAATTTCTTTATATATTATACATACAATATTTCATTAATATCCACTAAAACCTTTAACTATATAAAAATTAAAGCATAAATTGTAACAAATGAAAATAATATTTATTTATATATATATATATATATATATATATATATATTATAAATTTCCATGTACTCAATTAATTTAATATATTTAAATTATATATTTTATTTATCATTAAGCTATAGGGATTGCTACAAATTTATTATTTTTCAATTTTTATGCAATTTCATGCTTCTATTTTTGATATACTTTAAGGTTTTAGTGGATATTTAACGAGATAATTTAATTTAAAATTATCAATTGCTACATTTTACTTATTTTAATGTTAATAATCTTATATGGTGTGTTTTTAACTATGATAAATTGTAATTATTTAAAGTGTTTTGGACTATGCTATATTAAATCAATTAAATGTTATTGTAATTTAAAAATATTTAAGAGTCTATAAGTTGAATATATCAATAACTTTTAACTTAATAAAAGTCCAGACATAAAATTCCCTTTTTAAGTTTTCACGAACAAATAAGAGCTAATGTCTACTTGTCAATCCTAAAGTGCTACAACACACCCACATCTTGTCCACGTGCCAAAGGTGCACATGAAGCAAAAAACTGAGAGTAACACCACCATCACAACATTTGCGATGTTTATATTGCAAAGAATGTGACAAAAGAGAGTTTAGAGAGGGTGCACTAACTTAACTTTCATAAAACTGAGATTTGGGGTTTCTTATGTATAGTGCGTGATGGCTTGGTGGCATGGGCACCACAAGGACATGGCATGACCAAGGAGTGTGCCCAACTATGTAGTGAGACGAGTCAGCATGAGGAGGTTGGACCGGGCAAGAGGTAGCAAAACAAGCTGAGTGTCGAGAAAGCACGTCGCTCGAACTGAAAGCAAGTAGTGTGTGAGTGTAGCCAATGCAAGCAGAGGGTAGAGCCAATAGACAAGTGAGCTGCAAGGAAAGTTGACCCAATCAAAGGCGAAGGGTCGATACACAAAGATGCATGTAAGAATGTGATAGGGCAGCGAATTAGGAGGAGGCAAGTCATGGAGATGAGAACGCAACAGAATAAAAATGAATTCTGAAAATTGGTTTGAACAAAGTATGAAGGATGCAACTTGGGTAGGCCTATGATAGGACAAACCCCTAAGCAATTCGAGAGAGAAATCAATCAAACCGAACTGAGGACATGTGGTGAAGATCCAGGTAGGATGGATATTTCAGCGAATAGGTTTTCTTGGTTATTTGGGTTTTTGAATTTTCTCTTATTATTGAATGAAGCCTTTATCTTAGGGACCTGTTGTAAACTTGTGACATTAATATAAAGTTAAGGTCGGAGGGTCATTCCCCTATATGATCTTCTTTACATGTGTATGATTCTTTGTGAATGGTTTTTATCCAAGTCATACAAGGAATGAAATGAAATGCAAGAAAATAAATGAAAGACACAAAGAAAATAGTAGGTATTATAATAATGTGATGAAAACCCAACTTCTATTAATAAATGAAATGCAAAATATTGTAGAACACAAACTAGCTATAATGGTGGTAGTTATTCCTGAAAATAGATGGTGACTACATGCATTTGTAAAACCAATTACAAGAGGCAGAGAGAATGACCTTTTAACTTAAAACAAGAACCCTAGAGGTCCAAAAATTGAACCCTAGAAGATGAAACACCAAAAGGGTTGTAGACCCCAATGGGGTAAGTTGGCACATCAACTTCTCGGGGTCATAGTTTTTGCATATGATCTCAATTTGGCGCGCTTGATAACCCGTTGGAAAGGTCCATCCAAGAATTACACATTATAACTAGCGCCCAGGAAGGAAGTGTGAAAATAGGTTTGAACAAAGTATGAAGGATGCAACTCAACCAATTTTGTGATAGGGTAGACCCCCTAGTAGGCTAAGAGAGAACTCAATCGAATTAAGTTGAGGAAAGGTGGGGGAGACTCAAGTAGGATGGATATTTTGTGTGATAGGTTTTCTTAGCTATTTGGGTTTTAGGTTTTTCTTTCATTATTGAACCAAGCCTTTGTCTCGAGACCCATTGTAAACTTATGGCATTAATATAAAGTGAAGTTTGGAGGGTCGTTCCCCTGTATGATACTGTGTACATATGTACGATTTTTGTGGATGTTTTTGATCTGGGCCATACAAGGAATGAAATGAAATGCATGAAAATAAATGGAACACTCGAAGAAATATAGCAGGTACAATAATGTGGTGAAAATTGAACTTTTATTAATTAATGAAATACAAAATATTGTAGAACACACACTGGCTAGAATGATGGTAGTTATCTCTTAACATAAAGAGATGATGACTATGCACGTTCATAAAAGCTATTACAAGAGGTTAAGAGAATGGTCTTTTAACATAAAGCAAGAATCCTAGAGGTCCAAAAACCTAACCCTAGAAGATGAAACACTGAAAGGTTTGCGAGCTCTAATGGGGTTATTTGGTACATCAAATTCTCGAGGTCGTAAGTTTTTCATACAATCTCTGTTTAGTGCGTTTGGTAGCCCATTGGAAATGTTTATCCAAAAAATACACATTCTAACTAGGACCTAGGAAGGAAGTGTTAAAATATGTCTGAACAAAATATGAAGGATGCAACCTAGGTAGGTATGTGATAGGGTAGACCTCAAAGCAGGCAAAGAGAGAACTCAATCGAATTGAGTTGAGGACAAGAGGGGAAGACCCGGGTAGGGTGGATATTTCAGGTGATGGGTTTTCTTAGTTACTTGGGTTTTCGGTTTTCTCTTGTTATTGAACAAAGCCTTTGTCTCAAGATCCATTGTAAACTTGTGACATTAATATAAAGTGAAGGTTGGAGGGTTGTTCCCCTATATGATCTTATGTACATGTGTATGATTCTTTATGGATGGTTATGATCCTAGCCATGCAAGGAATGAAATGATATGCATGAAAATAAATGGAAAGCACATAGAAATATAACAGGTTTTAGAATATTGTCGTGAAAACACAGCTTCTATTAACAAATGAAATACAAAATATTGGAGAACACATACTGACTAGAATGGTGTAGTTATCTCTGAACATAAAGAGATGGTGACTATGCACATTCATAAAAGTTATTACAAGAGATTGAGAGAATGACCTTTTAACATAAAGCAATAACTCTATAGTTCCAGTGACCTAACCATAGAAGATGAAATGCCAAAGGTTTGTGGGCTCCTTGGGGTTAGTTGGTATATCAACTTCTCGAGGTCGGAAATTTTGCATAATATCTCTATTTGGTGCGCTTGATAACCTGTTAGAAAGGTCTAGCCAATAACTATACATTCTAATTGGGGCCCAATCTAGAGATTGCAACTAATGTTTAAGCCCTTGCCAACTCAAAAAAGCATCAATTAGGGCCTCAAAAAAACTCTAAAAGTTGTATACCTGAAAAATTGTAGATAAACTCCCAAGATGGGGAATTATGCTTTGAACTAGTGATGTAGGGTTATGGCCACCAATAACCACCTGGTTTAGTGCCCCCCTTAGGAAGCAATTGTCTCCATTACATTAAGTGTCCCCATCAAATGGGAAACTTCTTCTAAATTTGGCTCTTGGTTGGCCATTTTTCTTGATGAAGAAGTTTCCCTGCTTTCACACCCTAGTAGAGTTGCATGTGTTGTCGGCAGGTATCCTTTATCTTATTGTCCAAGTCTTATCCATTGTAGCTTGTTCAATGAAATCAAGATTGAGTATGTGGGGGTCAATGTGGTGACTCAAACTGAATTGTTGAATAATAAGTTGCAAATGAATTTTTTTATTAATAAATAATTGAATGATAATACAATTGCCTTCATAGTAGTTGCTTATACGAGCATTGACTAGTCACAAAGGTGATTGGTCATGTCTTTTGACCATAAAAAACTTTCATAATTAATAATGATTAGTTGATTAATTGTTATTATTATTATATATTAATTATTAGTTAACTATTTAATTATTTTTTTGAATTATTTATTCCTAACATTGCCCCTTTGTTAAAAATGCTTTGTCCTCACAGCAGAGGTAATGAGGGATATAGTTGTCGCAAATTTTCGGTTTGAGGAATCTTCTTCCGGAAGCTTTTTCCACTTGATGAGCTAGTCTCTAATAGTTTTGGAACGTAATACCTTCTCTCAGGTAGCGAGGATGCCTTCGAGTTCTACATGTAGAAATTAATAGAAAATTTCTATTATTGATGAATTTGAACTAAAAACAAGAGATTAAAAATTTCCTCTATAATTCTATGGAATGGAAATGACAATTTAGAAACACATGCAACCATAAAAAACACAAGAGCACAATTATTTTACAGGGGGACCCAACTAGGAAAAACCCCTCCGTTGCTTTTCATGAATCAAATGATAATGTGAAACTATTACAATTTCTTACTTCAATCTTGAAGCACATCTTGTACTGTAAACCTGTTCTCTTGTTAACTGTCTTGCCCTGGCCAACACTTAGCAAATTCAAGGCCCCAACTTCCTCCTATTTCCTTGTGCAAATCCAAGGGGAGTTGATCACCTTCTCAATGGAAAAGCATTGCAAACTCAACAATATACAATTATTTATACAAATGTACCTTTTCCATCCACTCAACTACGAAATTCGAATTCCATGCATGATTGGGTCTATTTTTATCAGATTGACTAGTTAAGTAAGAGATTAGTGAGCTAACAATAGTGATAACTACTCAATTGACCTTCAATTGACTCAACTAATGACTAGAGCTCAGTTACTTGAGTTCAACTAATAATAACTCAACTATATTGCTAAATCTTAGCTATCAACTCATGCACACCTCTACTTCCAGCCTAAAAACTCGAATTTACTGACTTAACTAGTAGAAAAGGTTGTGTCACTCTTGCTAACTCCAATCCAAGTCATCCTGCTGATGTGGAAAATCAAATTTCTCCATTTGACTAAGGCACAATTCAAATGAAGTTGTTTCTTGCTACAATTTCAACACTCCCTCTTTGCAAGAAAAGGGTTATGCACAACCTTAATCCTACTCCTGTAGGAAGATATTGTAACACAAATCCCTCTCACTGTTGTTGTTGCTACTACAACAACTGCAACTGAGAAGCATCCAAATATTGCATCAATTGTGTCTCTAAGTTGCAACTGTCTCCTAAGAATTTGACTGCTACTTGTCTCTATATTGTCTACCGGGAAATTTGCACCGCTGCTGACTCTGCTACTGAGCCTCCTGCTCTGCTGTCAACACTGCTATGTGCTCCTCGGTATCTGACTGCTCCAACTAACACTGGTCCTTTTTCGATTGAATATTGTGGGCCCCTATAGCAAGATTAATTATCGATGAGAAGAGTATATTGGAATTGCTACTACTCCCCTATGGACCGTGCCCAAATCTCTGCAACTATAGGGCTAAGGCTCTACATCACCCCACCTCACTCCTGGAGGTATAGTTGCATGCATGGCGAAATCTACCTCTAGATTGTAGAGATTTTTCACTCTAATTCCAATCTGTTTCACTTGTCCAGTAGCAACATGCTTCAGAAAAGATTTTCCCTTACTGAACACCACATCATAACCTTTGTCCTCCAGTACAACTATAGAAATCAATTTTTTCTTCAGCCCAGGCACATTCATTAGATTTTTCAAGTGAATATGGGAGCCAGACTCCCTGTTAAAGATGAAATTATCAATTCCTTTGGTACTATACCTCCCATCATCTCCAAATTCTATGTGCAATTTAAGATCCTTCTCCTCTAGGCTACTGAAGATTTCCTTGTTTCCTGTCATATGATATGAGGCACCAAAATCTTGGTACCACTCACTCCCTATTACTGTTCTTTCCATGGGAGCAAAGAGGGTGAAATCTAACTCGAATTGAGATGCTAGAGCATCTCCTCCTACTCCTGTTGCAGTCTCCTTGTTGGATTTCTTGTGCATACACTTGGTTGCATAGTGTCCATATTCATGGCAGTGAAAACATTTTATTTTACTTATGTCCTTCTTCTTGTCATTGTTCTGGCTAGAATATAGCTTGATTTGGGCCTTCTTTCCATTCCCAACCAAGGAAAAATTCTCTTCTTCCTCAGCTTTGGATGTTACTCCATCTCTAGTGTTCCTTTGTATTTTTTCCTACGCCAAATCAGACCAA
>APFE030465739.1:0-14506 GCA_000404065.3 Pinus taeda
GCAGATCCCAGCCCGATTGTTCAAGAAAAAGGTGCGCCCGCGGAATCTAGCTCGCCCGCGACAGCTGTTGTGTGTTCTGTTGTTGCTTCATCGAGCAGGGAGTCCAGAGATCCGGCAAACGGTTCGCTTCCTGCCCAGATGGAAGGACGGTTTGCGGTAAAGGTGGGCAGAGGCAGTGTACCAGAACGCTCGGAGGTGGCGGCGTTGATAAATAAGGTAGGTAATTCCAGCTTGGCGGAGGAGGTAAGTCCCGATTCCCTCTTAAAGTCAGACAACAGTTTTATGAGCAGCGGTATAAATCTTTGGCATATCTCGGGTGATCATTCCAGCACCAGCATGCCAAGTTGTAGATCGAATAACCCTAGGATTATGTTGCGCAAAAAGAAAGCGGGTTACGGTGATAACAATAAAAATAAGTTCAATATAAATGAGGATGATAACAATATTAACAATAAAAATAAGATCAATATAAATGAGGATAGTAATACGAAAGAGTTATATAAGGACCATAATAATATTTCTAACAAAAACAAATCAAGTGTTAATAGCAACCCGAATAATAATAGGAATAGTAGAGATAGTCTACACAATAATAATATCAATTATAGAGTTAATAGGTCTCTCGGTTGGAAGAACATTAATAAAGAAGGGATTGATAATGAGAATATAACTCTCAATAATAATATGCTTAATAATAATATTTATAATAATATAGTTAATTATTCGCACAATTATATGAATAATAATGAGCCTTATAATATCAGTATTAAAGAGATAGATAATGATAATATGATTCTTAATATTAATGAGTTAGACAATAACAACAAGATTGATAATAATAATAGGATTCCTAGTGAAAGCTGTAGTATTATTGATGATAATGTAGATGAGTCATATTTGACTTTAATTTGTCCGGATGGCGATGAGGGTCCTGTCAGTATTAGTGTGCAAGAGGACCTTTCCAAAAAGGTCTCTCCCCCCTCGTCTTCGCGGAATAGCAAGGTGGTGAACCTTTCTAGCTATTCCTTCTCCCCGTCTGTTTTCGGTCTTCTTAACAAGGGCCTTAACTTTGCCCTTGCCCCTAGAAAAATCCCTGTAGATGACATTATATGTGATGTGGAGCAGGGAATTAGAGATTTGCCTGATAATATCAAGGATACCATCAGGCAGGATTGTGCTGTGGTCCTTAGGAAGGCTAAACCTCCTCGAAGGAACCTCGGCAAAGAGGAGTTCGATGCCTTAAAATCCTTAAACCAGAATGAGGATATTGTGGTCCTTAAAGCGGACAAAGGAGGGGCTACTGTCATCCTCAACAAAGAGGACTATCGTAAGAAGATGTTAGATCATCTTCACAACAGTGGCAGTTACAAAAACTTGCCAAGAACTCTCTGAAGAAAATCTCCAAGACAGTGGCTCACGCTATCAAGTCGAGCAGCTCAGTGGGAGCCCTATCCCGTAAGCTCATTGAGAGCAATCCCATCGCTCCTAGAATTTATGGGGTGCCTAAAATTCACAAGGAAGGGGTCCCTCTGAGGCCTATTGTCAACACCATCGGGGGTCCAACCTACCTTCTAGCCAAGTTCCTGGCTCTTAAGTTGAAGCCCCTTGTCGGCCGTACTGAGTCCTTCGTGAAGGACTCTGCATCCTTCATCTCGGATCTCAAGGATATTAGGCTAGACTCGGAGGACATTCTTGTCAGCTTTGATGTGGTCTCCTTGTACACGTGCATTCCCATTAGAGAAGCCACGGAAGTGATATATCGCCTAACAGATCCGGACACCGCGCATCTGGTTGAGGTATGTCTCACCTCCACATTCTTCTGTTTCGAAGGGGAGTTCTATGAACAGACCTGTGGGGTTGCCATGGGCTCCCCCCTCTCCCCAATCGTAGCAAATCTTTTTATGGAAGATTTCGAAGCCAAGGCTCTTGCCTCGGCCCGTCTCCTTCCTAAGCTGTGGAAAAGATATGTAGATGACACTAATGTCATCTAGCCCCATGGCCATGAGGAGCTCGATCGTTTCCTGGATCACCTCAACGGCCAGTCCTCAGCTATTAAGTTCACCATGGAAAAGGAGGTCAATGGCAGCCTCCCTTTCCTGGATATTCTTATTTCTAGGAGGAAGGACGGCTCTCTCTCCCACGCAGTGTTCCGTAAGAAGACGCACACAGAGCAATATCTTCACGCTGATTCCCATCATTTCCCTGCGCAGAAGATGGGTGTTCTTAACACCTTGGCTACGCGTGCCCGCAGGATTTCGGATAAAGAAAACCTGGACAGAGAGAGAAACCACCTCCTTGATGTATTTGTGGAAAACGGTTATAGTAGGCACCTTGGTCGGAAGGCTTTCCTTACAGCATCCAAAAATGCGTTTAGTAAAAAAGAGCCTAAGGAGCGCCATCCAGGTGTCCATCTTCCATATATCCAAGGGACCACGGATCGGATTGTTCAGATCCTTAGAAGGTTTGATATTCCCTCAACCTTCAGGCCACTCAAAACCATTCGTAACTCCATGAGGTCGGTTAGGGATCCGGTCGACCCCAAAGACATGAAAGGTGTCTATTTGATTCCCTGCTCATGTGGGACCCCTTACATAGGGGAAACAGGGCACTCCATCCAGCAGAGACTTTGTGAGCATGCAACAGACCTGAGGCATGGAAGAGTAAAGTCCTCAGCTTTAGCAGAGCATGTGGACAAAACTAAGCATCATGTCTGCATTGAGGAGGCCAAAGTCATTGCCAGGGTGGATCGGTTTCATCATCGCAAGTTAAGGGAAGCTATTGAAATTGAGCGAAGACCCATCAATCTCAACAGAGATGATGGGTGGAAGGTAAGTAGAAGTTGGATCCCTGCGCTGTCGTCTTAGGGTTTCTTCCTCCCCCCTCTGTTCATCCTGAGTGTTTCCTTGGGTGGGTGTGGTTTTGTCCTTGCGAGTTTGTTATCTCATATCGCTGGCAGCGTTGTGTTCTTCCCGAGTTCTTCGTGTCCTCCGGTCTCTTTTTATGAGTTAGCCTCTTCTTAAGCCTTATCTCTTTCTTTTATGTAGAATCTATCTCTGATAAAGATCCAGTTCCTGTTGTAGGTGTTTCATTCTTTAGGTTATTATTATTAATTATGTTGTATTCTGGGGTCTAACCTTATTTATATTTAATTTGTGATAGCTGCCTTTAAACTATGGGCATATAGAGTATATCTAGAAATAAATTAAATTTATTCCTCCTTTACTAGTCAAGCTATCCCTTATGATCTGCTTACCTTCATTAATTAAAACATATTTATTTAAATAATAACTTAATAAGAATATATAATTATTTATATATCTTAAAATTTTCATTATGAATAAGTCATTAAGCATTAACAATTTAGTATTAAAATAATCATCCATATTGTGTTATTTAAACAATTAAATCACTTATGTGAATCTATTAATCTAACCTAATTTCTCTTAGCTCTATGAATGTAATATTATTATCTTATTATTTTTGGATTTATTAATATACATAACGTAATTTACTCATTGATTAATTTATTATTCATTCAAAAGAAACCATTCTAGGTTTTAAATAACCATTAATTTATTGAAGCAAATAAATTTCTTGGGATAATAATCGTTAACTGATTAATCGTACCTAATTTCTCTCATCTCTAGAATTAAAATAATAATATAATAATATAAAATTAAATTTATTTATAGCCTTGGTCCTAGAGTCAAATATAGCTGTTATATAGCCGTTGGAGTCTCTACACATCCTATTTAAATTGCTAATAGCCTGATCTGTCTCTTCAACTCGTCCTGACGATGAACCACACTAGTTGGTTCGAAATGCGTCGACAATAATCTTTTTATGTGATTTTCGCCGAAGCTCTTTTTACAAATAGGAGGTTTCTGTTTGCTATTATTAGGAGAATTAATAGTGAAATTCAAGGAGCGAGAGGTTGGACGTGTGTGTGGGTTTTTCTTGATGGAGCGAGAGCTAAGAAAAATGGTAGACTGCGTGTTATGTGTAATGGAAGTCGTTTCTTTTATGTAATTGGTTAAAAAGCAGAGATTTTGTTTTATGAATAAATTTCATATTGTGTGAGTCAATGTATGCAAATTCGAGAAGACTATATGTCAATTTCTCTTAGTTATGATAGAAGTGGTGGTGATCAGTGTTTTAATTTAGTTGTAAAGATCCCTGTGGAGAAAATCTGAAGTATTGAGCCTGTGCATGTGAAATTTCATTACCCAGAAAAACTATGAAATAAACCCTTTTCAGAGCGTTATTTTGCTGTGCATTGGATTTGTGATGATCGTGGAAGTTAGAGCGTTGTTTTGTGGTGTATTCGATTTAAAGGATTGTAGACTGCGTTATTTTAATTTCAATTGTAAGATTTCCGTGTTGAAGTCAAATATGGCGTTGTTTAAACCCGTGAGTATACAAGCTATTAACAAAGAGAATTGATTTAAATTGGTCGACTTAAGTTAAACTACCTCTCCATTTTGAAATAAATCGGGTCTGAAGATATCGTAAGGATTTTGGAATTGAATTATAGTGATCTCCAATTGCGATTGAATCGCATCGGAGCTGCATAGTAATTAACAATTGTAGTCTCCAATTATTCCGACATTCGATCGACGAGCGTCGATTGGTATCAGATCAGATCAGAAATCTTTGATCTCCGATTGTCGATTGGATTGTATTGAAGTATATGGTAGTTGTGATTCCGATTTCCGATTGAATCGGATCGGAACAACGGAGTTTGTATCGGATCAGAGATGGAACAGTGGAGCTTGTATCAAATCGTAGATGGGTGGAGAGTGCATGCGATTGTCGATTGAAATCGCCTCAGAGTACAGAGATGTATTAAATTGGAATGGTAGAATCAGTGATAGTTAAGTGGCATTCAATCTTAGTGATTGTGATCGTCGAGTGATATTATATCGGTGCAAATTAAAGTTTGGAAAATGCGCACTTGATTTTGCATATGCATCCATGGGTAAGCATATTTGTATTTACTATAGCCAGATCTATTATAATGTTGAATGAAATGAGCAATTCAAGGATTTCCTTAGTGAAATCGACATGTGAAAGCATTCGTCAGAACTGAATAGGTGAAAGGTCAATTATGAATTTGTAGTGATGTTCATATAAAAATTATAAGCGCTGGAAATTTCTTAATTGGGGTGAAACCATTTCTGATTGTGATATAATTATGGGTTGGAAGGTGCAGTTCTAATTAGCAGCAGAGGTTTTACAATCGACTTCAGTTAATGTCAATTTGTGAAGTCTGTATATGTATCGATCCTTAAAAAAGAAAGGATTGAATCGAAAGTTCGATTTGAATCAATGTTAGAACCTCAGCTTGATGAGTCGATCTTATGGAGGGCGCCATTGTTTTGAGGAGAATCTGACTGAACTGGTGTGTAAAAGTGTTTGTGAAATTTCCAGGATTTGAGATTTTAAGAGATAATTTCTGAGATGCATTTTATATGCATCAATTGAAGTGTGATTCTGGGGTTTCAGGTTGTCCCTGCATCATTATTGGTATCAGAGCTTCGCTCTGAAGACTGCAGCAATATAAATCAAGAGAAGTTGTGAGAAAGGAACCAGATGTGTTCTTAAAAGCATGATAAGGAAAGTCTTTAGAAGTGGCAGTGAACCTGAAGAATCCAACAAGAGATTGGACAGAGAGGACAATTGAAGTGTCTTCGAAAGAGAGAGTGAGAGATTGCAGAAGCCTAGAGGGAGAAAATGTGTTGCTCAGGAGAATATTCCAGATAGGGGATCATGCTTACCAAAAGATTGAGTGAGGGGAGCTTAGTGAGGTAAGGTTGTTGTAAGGAGGACTTACTATTGCAGAGGCTTGTTGCAGAGGTGCGAGGAGTTCATGGAAAGATAAGAGCAGAAAATGACTACAGACAATCATAGCAGAAGTTCACAAAGAAGCCCCAGCAGAAGAGAATATGCCAAAGCAAATGGCATGAGGATAAGTCAAGAAGAGTTTGACCGAGAGAAAGCTAAGATAGATTTCCAGATTGGAATATTGATAAAGCTATTGCAGAAAAGTGTTTGGACCATGAGGAAAAGAGTAAAATGGCAAATACTACGGGAAAGGATAAATCAACAAATGAAGTTAGAGATAGTAGAAGAATTGAGAAAGATTGAGCAGATATTGAGTGCCCAAGAGGAATCAGAGAAACTCAGAGAAGTAGAGGTAGAAATGAAAGTTTCCATTTGTAGACTAGAACAAGGTGAGATGTTAGGGGAAGAAGATAATGAGAGATCAGTTGAAGATCTCATGGACTATTGGCATAGTTCAAAACAATTCAAAGATATGTTGACAAAGGAAGTAGATGAGGCAATGAAGCCTTGTGATTTTTATTCTTACAGTTTGTGTATGCTTGCAGGATATGAAGAGGATGATGGACAGTCGGATGAAATTGTCACAAACAGGAATGAAGCTCTTGAGGTGAAGTATGATGGTGAATCCATTTTAGAGGAAGAAGGCGTTGATCTATTGCAACAGAAGGAGTTCATAGATGAAATCCTATTTGGCGTGAAACATTCAGATGAGGTTGATATAGACCAACAGTCTAGGGACAATTCCATAGTGGGACTACAAAAAGGTAAACCAATGAATTTGTTTAATGGAATCGATGAAAGATGGTTGCAATATGATAATGTAGAAAACATGTCAACTCAAGAAGAATGCCAGGAAAAGAATGAAGCTGAGAATGGAAATTGTGATGAACTGTTGGAGAGATTTCATAAGGAGATAAAATTCTTGGAGAGACTACTCGAGGAACCTAAAGGAGAAACGAAGCTTACAGAACCTGATGGAGGAAAAGGTGTGGAAGACAACATTAATAAATATGATGCTGAAATCAGAGAAATTGAGAAGCGATTATATGAAGGTGATATGAAATATCAAGAGCAACAAAGAAGTTAAGTCCTCAGAGGCATGAAGGAGACATAAATATTAACTCAGCAAGATGAATATGGAAGTAACCAGAAATTTGGAAAGAATGATCAGCTACATGAGAATGAATTTGAGGAAAGCATTAAATTGCAGAAGTATAGAAACTGGCAGCAGAATGAAGAACAAGAAATTATTCTGGTTGTACAAAGGATGATAAGTGAAGACCGAAGATACAGATGGAGACTGAAGAAAAGGGTGAAGTGGAAGCTATTGCAACAGAGGTTGAATGGCAAGCTGATGAATGAGTTCAGGGAACTTGAACAAATTCATATTGGTTTGAAGTCACCGCAAGAAGGATCCGCTGAAATCCAAAAGATCTATGATGGAGGATTGGTGCTTGAAGCATCAAAGGAAAATGGAAGGTATTATATTTTGAAAATTGAAGGTTGTTGTGTGCTTGCAGGTCATATCGATTTGAGAAAAGACATACAATTATTGAAGACTATTGTATTAACAGATGAAGAGATGACTACTCATAGTCATATTCAGAATAAGGAGGGAATGTACAACCAAGTGCAGGAAGACGTCCACTTAGATGACAAAATACTTATTGAAACCAAAGAATACATTGAGGTAAGGCAGCTGATTAATGTTGGCATAAGTAAAGAAAACTCACATAATTATGTGATGCAGAGGGAAAGGCAGTTGTTAAACATAACTATAGTAAATTATGTAGATATTGGACAACTATTTAAAACTGCAGCTAAAAGAGGACAACTATTGAAGATTGAACAGTCGTTGAAGATCATTGACCTTGAAGAAATCCAGAGTAAAGAAGGATTAAAGACAAATATTGCGGACAATGCAGTTAGTGAAGACTGTGCAAAACTTTTGAGAGAACTTCCAGATGAGATGGCAGACTTATGGCATAAGTCGAATCTTTTGATGAGGAAGCCAGGTAAAGCATTTGTGTTTATTGATTTGATTGATTTTGATGAAGATTTACATGCAGGAAAAGGGCAATATGAAGTTAATCTGAACCAAGAAGAACAGATCGGATTAATGGAAGAAATGTATATGGAAAATTATTGGCACAAAGATTATGATGTTCTAATTCAAGAACACAATCAGTTGCAAGAGAATAGTATTCAACACATGAGGAGTGAAATGGACAAAGAATTGGATGAGTTATGGAAAATCATACTATAGCATTACAGTAAAACAAATATGGAACAAAAGAAGAAATGAAGATTGGTTGGAATAAATGGTACAGGTGAAGGGAATGGAAAATTGCAAATTATAGTGAGCAAAGCAGCAGCGAAATATGTGAAAAGGACAACAACAGATAGTGAGGCATTACAACATAAAGGATGGAGACTTGAAGGACAAACAACAACAACAGTAACTAAGGACAGACTATCAAACCAAATATGGGATCCAGGAGGACACAGAACAAAATTGCATGATCAGGAGATCATGGTCAATTTAAACTTCGGGAGTCTAATGTAGGAGCATTGACATTAGCCAGCAATGTGGTGGATTTTCCACATGTTGTGGCTAATCACAGTAAAATTCATTAACTGTTTGGTTTAATTCAGGTTACCGAGAGGAGTAGACTTCATGAATAGTTTGTTATGGAAATAAATGTGATTGTTTTATTTAGAATTAGAGATAAGACTTATTAATATTGGTTTAATCGAGAGTGATAAGATTAGGAGATTTTGTTCTTAAAGATATTTCAAAGAAATAGGAGGTTTCTGTTTGTTATTATTAGGAGAATTAATAGTGAAATTGAAGGAGCGAGAGGTTGGATGTGTGTGTGGGTTTTTTTCGATGGAGAGAGAGCTCAGAAAATTGGTAGATTTCGTGTTATGTGTAATGGAAGTCGTTTCTTTTATGTAATTGGTTAAAAAGCAGAGATTTTGTTTTATGAATAAATTTCATATTGTGTGAGTCAATGTATGAGAAATCGGGAAGACTATATATCGATTTCTCTTAGTTATGATAGAAGTGGTGGTGATCAGTGTTTTAATTTAGTTGTAAAGATCCTTGTGGAGAAAATCTGAAGTAGTGAGCCTGTGCGTGTGAAATTTCATTACCCAGAAAAACTATGAAATAAACCCTTTTCAGAGCGTTATTTTGCTATGCGTTGGATTTATGATGATCATGGAAGTCAAAGAATTGTTTTGCGGTGTATTCGATTTAAAGGATTGCAGACTGTGTTATTTTAGTTTCAATTGTAAGATTTCCGTGTTGAAGTCAAATATGGCGTTGTTTAAACCTGTGAGTATACAAGCTGTTAACACAGAGAATTGATTTAAATTGGCGGACGTAAGTTAAACTACCTCTTCGTTTTGAAATAAATCGGGTCTAAAGATATCGTAAGGATCTTGGAATTGAATTATAGTGATCTCCAATTGTGATTGAATCGCATTGGAGCTGCATAGTAATTAACAGTTGTAGTCTCCAATTATTCCGACATCCGATCGTCGATCGTCGATTGGTATCGGATCGGATCAGAAATCTTTGATCTCCAATTACTGATTGGATTGTATCGAAATACATGGCAGTTGTGATTCCGATTTCCGATTGAATCAGATCGGAACAACAGAGTTTGTATTGGATCGGAATGGAACAGTGGAGCTTGTATCGAATCGTAGATGGGTGGAGAGTGCATGCAATTGTCGATTGAAATCGCATCAGAGTACAAAGATGTATTAAATCGGAATGGTAGAATCGGTGATAGTTAAGTGGCATTCAATCTTAGTGATTGTGATCGCCGAGTGATATTATATCGGTGCAAATTAAAGTTTGGAAAAGGTGCACTTGAGTTTGCATATGCATCCATGGGTAAGCATATTTGTATTTACTATAGCCAGATCTATTATAATGTTGAATGAAATGAGAAATTCAAGGATTGCCTTAGTGAAATCGACGTGTGAAAGCATTCGTCAGACCTAAATAGGTGAAAGGTCAATTATGAATTTGCAGTGGTGTTCATATAAAAATGATAAGCGCTGGCAATTTCTTAATTGGGGTGAAACCATTTCTGATTGTGATATAATTCTGTGTTGGAAGGTGCAGTTCTAATTAGCAACAGAGGTTTTCCAATCGACTTCAGTTAATGTCAATTTGTGAAGTCTGTATATGTATCGATCCTTAAAAAAGAAAGGATTGAATCGAAATTTCGATTCGAATCAGTATTAGAACCTCAGCTTGATGAGTCGATCTTATGGAGGGCACCATTGTTTTCAGGAGAATCTGACTGAACTGGTGTGTAAAAGTGTTTGTGAAATTTCCAGGATTTGAGATTTTAAGAGCTAATTTCTAAGATGCATTTTATATGCATCAATTGAAGTGTGATTATGGGGTTGCAAGTTGTCCCTGCGTCATTTTTGGTATCAGAGCTTGGCTCTGAAGGCTGTAGCAATATAAATCAAGAGAAGCTGTGAGAAAGGAACCAGATGTGTTCTTAAAAGCAGAATGAGGAAAGTCTTTAGAAGTGGTAGTGAACCTGAAGAATCCAACAAGAGATTGGACAAAGAGGACAATTGAAGTGTCTTCGAAAGAGAGAGTGAGAGATTGCAGAAGCCTAGAGGGAGCAAAGGTGTTGCTCAGGAGAAGATTCCAGATAGGGGATCATGCTTACCAAAAGACTGAGTGAGGGGAGCTTAGTGAGGTAAGGTTGCAGTAAGGAGGACTTACTGTTGCAGAGGCTTGTTGCAGAGGTGCGAGGAGCTCATGGAAAGAGAAGAGCAGAAAATGACTACAGACAATCATAGCAGAAGTTCACAAAGAAGCCACAACAGAAGAGAAGATGCCAAAGCAAATGGCATGAGGATGATTCAAGAAGAGTTTGACCGAGAGAAAGCTAAGATAGATTTCCATATTGGAATATTGATGAAGATGCTGCAAAAAAGTGTTTGGACCATGAGGAAAAGAGTAAAATGGCAAAGACTACGGGAAATGAGAAATCAACAAATGAAGTTAGAGATAGTAGAAGAATTGAGAAAGATAGCAGATATTGAGTGCCCAAGAGGAATCAGAGAAACTCAGAGAAGCAGAGGTAGAAATGAAAGTTTCCATTTGTAGACCAGAACAAGGTGAGATGTTAGGGGAAGAAGATAAGGAGAGATCAGCTGAAGATCTCATGGACTATTGGCAGAGTTCAAAACAATTCAAAGATATGTTGTCAAAGGAAGCAGATGAGGCAACGAAGCCTTGTGATTTTTATTCTTACAGTTTGTGTATGCTTGCAGGATACGCAGAGGATGATGGACAGTCAGATGAAATTGTCACAAATAGGAATGAAGCTCTTGAGGTGAAGTATGATGGTGAATCCCTTTCAGAGGAAGAAGGCATTTATCTATTGCAACAGAAGGAGTTCATAGATAAAATCCTATTTGGTGTGAAACAGTCAGATGAGGTTGATATAGACCAGGAGTCTAGGGACAATTCCATAGTGGGACTACAAAAAGGTAAACCAATGAATTTGTTTAATGGAATTGATGAAAGATGATTGCAATATGATAATGTAGAAAACAGGTCAACTCAAGAAGAATGCTAGGAAAATAATGAAGCTGAGGATGGAAATTTTGATGAACTGCTGGAGAGATTTCATAAGGAGATAAAATTCTTGGAGAGATTACTTGAGGAACCCAAAGGAGAAACGAAGCTTACAGACCTTGATGGAGGAAAAGGTGTGGAAGACAACATTAATAAATATGATGCTAAAATTAGAGAAATTGAGCAGCGATTATATGAAGGTGAGATGAAAGATCAGGAGAAACAAAGAAGTTATGTCCTCAGAGGCATGAAGGAGACAGAAATATAACTCAGCAAGATGAATATGGAAGTAACCAGAAATTTGGAAAGAATGATCAGCTACATGAGAATGAATTTGAGGAAAGCATTAAATTGCAGAAGTATAGAAACTGGCAGCAGAATGAAGAACCACAAATTGGTCTGGCTGTACAAAGGATGATAAGTGAAGACCAAAGATACAGATGGAGACTGAAGAAAAGGGTGAAGTGGAAGCTATTGCAACAGAGGTTGAATGGCAAGCTGATGAACAAGTTCAAGGAACTTGAACAAATTCATATTGATTTGAAGTCACCACAAGAAGGATCCGCTGAAATCAAAAAGATCTATTATGGAGGATTGGTGCTTGAAGCATCAAAGGAAAATGGAAGGTATTATATTTTGAAAACTGAAGGTTGTTGTGTGCTTGCAGGTCATATTGATTTGAGAAAAGACAAACAGTTATTGAAGACTGTTGTATTAACAGATGAAGAGATGACTACATAGTCATATGCAGAATAAAGAGGGAAGATACAACCAAGTGCAGGAAGATGTCCACTTAGATGAAAAAAGACTTATTGAAACCAAAGAATACATTGAGGTAAGGCAACTGATTAATGTTGGCATAAGTAAAGAAAACTCACATAATTATGTGATGCAGAGGGAAAGGCAGTTGTTAAACATAACTATAGTGAATTATGTAGATATTGGACAACTGTTTAAAACTGCAGCTAAAAGAGGACAGCTATGGAAGATTGAACAGTGATTGAAGATCATTGACCTTGAAGAAATCCAGAGTAAAGAAGGATTAAAGACAAATATTGCGGACAATGCAGTTAGTGAAGACTGTGCAGAACTTTTGAGAGAACTTCCAGATGAGATGGCGAACTTGTGGCATAAGTCGAATCTTTTGATGAGGAAGCCAGGTAAATCATTTCTCTTTATTGAGTTGATTAATTTTGATGAAGATTTACATGCAGGAAAAGGGCATTATGAAGTCAATTTGAACCAAGAAGAACAGATCGGATTAATGGAAGAAATGTATATGGAAAATTATTGGCACAAAGATTATGATGTTCTAATTCATGAACACAATCAGTTGCAAGAGAACAGTATTCAACACATGAGGAGTTAAATGGACAAAGAATTGGATGAGTTATGGAAACTCATACTACAGCATTACAGTAAAACAAATATGGGACAAAAGAAGAAAGGAAGATTGGCTGGAAGAAATGGTACAGGTGAAGGGAATGGAAAATTGCAAATTAGAGTGAGCAAATCAGCAACGAAATATGTGAAAAGGACAGCAGCAGATAGTGAGGCATTACAGCATAAATGATGGAGTGTTGAAGGACAAACAACAACAACAGTAACTAAGGACAGACTATCAAACCAAATATGGGATCCAGGAGGACACAAAACAGAATTGCATGATCAGGAGATCATGGTTAATTTAAACTTCGGGAGTTTGATGCAGGAGCATCGACATTAGCCAGCAATGTGGAGGATTGTCCACATGTTGTGTCTAATCACAGTAAAATTCATTAACTGTTTGGTTCAATTGAGGTTACCGAGAGGAGTAGACTTCATGAATAGTTTGTTATGGAAATAAATGTGATTGTTTTATTTAGAATTAGAGATAAGACTTATTAATATTGGTGTAATCGAGAGTGATAAGATTAGGAGATTTTGTTCTTAAAGATCTTTCAAAGAAATAAGAGGTTTCTGTTTGCTATTATTAGGAGAATTAATAGTGAAATTGAAGGAGCGAGAGGTTGGATGTGTGTGTAGGTTTTTTTTGATGGAGCGAGAGCTCAGAAAATTGGTAGACTGCGTGTTATGTGTAATGGAAGTCGTTTCTTTTATGTAATTGGTTAAAAAGCAGAGATTTTGTTTTATGAATAAATTTCATATTGTGTGAGTCAATGTATGAGAAATCGGGAAGACTATATGTCGATTTCTCTTAGTTATGATAGAAGTGGTGGTGATCAGTGTTTTAATTTAGTTGTAAAGATCTCTGTGGAGAAAATCTGAAGTAGTGAGCTTGTGCCTGTGAAATTTCATTACCCAGAAAAACTATGAAATAAACCCTTTTTCAGAGCGTTATTTTGCTGTGCATTGGATTTATGATGATCGTGGAAGTCAGAGCGTTGTTTTGCGGTGTATTCGATTTAAAGGATTGTGGACTGTGTTATTTTAATTTCAATTGTAAGATTTCCATGTTGAAGTCAAATCTGGCGTTGTTTAAACCTGTGAGTATACAAGCTGTTAACAAAGAGAATTGATTTAAATTGGCGGACTTAAGTTAAACTACCTCTCCGTTTTGAAATAAATCGGGTCTGAAGATATCGTAAGGATTTTGGAATTGAATTATAGTGATCTCCAATTGCGATTGAATCGCATCAGAGCTGCATAGTAATTAACAGTTGTAGTCTCCAATTATTCCGACATCCGATCCTCGATCGTCGATTCGTATCGGATCGGATCATAAATCTTTGATCTCCTATTGCCGATTGGATTGTATCGAAGTACATGGCAGTTGTGATTCCGGTTTCCGATTGAATCGGATCGGAACAACGGAGTTTGTATCAGATTAGAGATGGAACAGTGGAGCTTGTATCGAATCGTAGATGGGTGGAGAGTACAGAGATGTATTAAATCGGACTGGTAGAATCGGTGATAGTTAAGTGGCATTCAATCTTAGTGATTGTGATCGCCCAGTGATATTATATCGGTGCAAATTAAAGTTTGGAAAAGGCGACATTGAGTTTTCATATGCATCCATGGGTAAGCATATTTGTATTT
>APFE030465739.1:32171-63571 GCA_000404065.3 Pinus taeda
CATGGTTGATAAAACCATCGGGTTCGGCAGATGGAAGCGCGCTATATGTACATGAGCTTTGGGACAAGGCTGATAGCGATAAGCGATTAACACCGGACCCGACATATATATATGACATGCTTAATAGGGTCGGCGAGCCTGGCAGACAGAGGCGCGTTGTATGTATAAACTTTTGGACAAGGCCAATAGTGATGCGTGATGCGGCGGAGCACTCACTCGCATTGCTCTTATTCATTCATCATAAACCAACCTTCGCCCTTTGATCAAGGAGAAGTGCGATGAGCTAAAAGGGATGATTCATGTATGCTTTGCGAAGCACTTTGGCCATAGGGAGTTATGAAGGCAAATGAGGTGTGATAGAGGGTTTTTGCGTTAAGTGCACGAATGACCATAGTAAGGGTAGGGGCGATTATATATGCAGGCCTCTTTTGCCAGAGATACTTATGAGGATTGAGAAAGGTCCGATGAGGGAACGAGAGTGTAGGATATAAATAAATCATGCTGCAGAGATATTTTCAAGGGGAGGCCTTGATCATTAAGAAATGAAGGGTTGACCCGGCATAGAGTTAGAGTTTCTGAGATGAAAGCACATCATTCGGGGAAGTGAAAAATCCAGCTTCAAGGGGACCCATTTAAAATTTTCTATCAGAGCATGTTTTAATAGGGTGGTAGCTGTGCCACAACAAATGGTGAACCATTGGGCGAACCAGTTATCTCTGTTTCCAAATAACCTTCAGACCAATAAAACATTAGGATGTTAAGATAAACTTGAAATGAAAACTATATAGATGGACAAGCATGGGTTCCACTTAAACATTAACTACTTCAGGAGGGATAGGGACAAATAGCTTCTACTTACTGATATGATTTTGACAAGCATTCTCCAATGGTAGTATTATGGGGTTTATTGACCTTCCTTTACCTGTTTCCCACGTTCAAAAATCCCTTTGGGGCCATCATTGGTCTGTCCATACCTGTTTAGGTGTGTACCTCAGCTCTTTATTTCTCATCAAGCTTGATGTAGACATGTGTTATCTTGCACTTTATATGAGGATTTTGTTGGGTGTGGATCTGATTATCTTCTGTATTCAAAGGTTTTAACCAGATGTATACCCCAGGAAGACTGTACACCCCTCCACGCAGGGGGGTGCGTGGGGGACTTGTCCCCCTCGCGAGGTCTGGGGGGGCTAATTTCCCCGAGTTGGGGGGTATGGGGTCCAGTGATCCCCCCGCGGTGGTTCGGGGGCAGCACTCCCGAAGCTAATAACAAATGTAAAATTTCCTTGTAAAAGTCTAGAAATTTCTAGTCAATCTGGGCCGTTCATCAGGTAGATGATTTGACAGTAGAAGTTATGTTTAGTTTAGGTTTTTTTGCCCTAGAAGGCAACCCCTCACTATATATGAGGGAATTGTATTACGTCTATATATATCAGATCTGGATTCTGAGTGAGGAAGAGAGAGGAGATTGAGAGTGAAGAGGGTGTTACAGCGGATCTGTTGTAGGTTGTATCTCTTCAATTTGCTGGATAATATAAAAAGAAGGATTGGTTGTTTCTCCGTGGACGTAGCCCAGACTGGGTGAACCATGTATATCTGTGTCTCTCCTGTTTTATGCATTTCCTATGTTTATATTTCTATAATATTTTATGTGTTCCAATGCTCTGTAATATATAATTTTCTAACATATTTCAATGCTATATTTTCATTGATTGAGTGGGGCGCAGTCATGGATCATGCCATATTTTTAAACCTCTTAAGCAAGGTTGGGCTTGCTGTGTCAACCGGTACTCTGAGCCTAGCAACAGTCCTTACTCTAACTGGCTTCCCAAACAACCTGTCCTTCTAGGTTGGCACAAGGACTTAACATTTCATTTCTTTTTAGATAAGTTCTTCCAGTTTCCAGCACAAGGACTAGAGCACAATTAGGTTTGCCACAAGGTATGAGACAGTGATCTTAGCCCATGAAAGGAGGTTTACTTATGAGTAACAAGTATTGGACCATTTAGTGTGGTGGATGGGACCAATGGAGAATGACTGTAAACCTTACAAGCAAGTATAGGCTAGGTCTGAGTGGGATTTACTTAAATGTAGCATTTCTCCATGCCAGTCCAGTTGTAGTTACACATTTTTTTGTTTTATAAAGATGCCCCTACATGCTTCAGATATCCAAGTTATCAACAGAACTCACATAGTTCCCAACAGATGCCCATGAGGGGTTTCAATTTGCATTTCACTGTTGATTCTCAAGTGCTCATGGGCTGATAGAAAGTTTGTTTGATTTGTGGGGAAATGATGGATTCAGGAACAACATAATCATCAGCAAGTTAATGAGGAAGGGAAAGGCCGAGAGTAGTGAATGAGGTCGAATCTGAAAGGTAGAATGAGACTGGACGACTACAATCAGTTGGCTAAAAAGGAATGTAATTCAAAACAACAGAAAAATAGACTTGACAGAAAACAAAAAGAAAGGACAGAAATACAACTAAACTAACAACAAAATGAAATGAACTCTAACATACTCAGGAGGTAACCACCAATGCACTGGTTACTGGAAGTATCTCTTTAGATGCTGGCTATTATCAGGGATTTTTTCAGTTTCTCCCTGTAAGGTTTTCAATTTGTAAGTTTCATGACCAATTTTTTCCACAACTTGGAATGGGCTTAGCCATGAGTGTTGTAAATTTGTGTGCTTACTTGTTGGCTCACTCATGAGAGATGAAAAGTAAATAAATTTCTCAATGAAAGATATCACCTCGTCTTCACTTCCATTTATAAGTTTTTCATGCTCCTTTTTTTTAATGGCTGCGTTTCTGAGTGTTATTTCGTAATGCAGGAACTCAAGGACTTGACTATCACCTTCGAACACCTGCCAATTTGGGATGTTATCAGTTACGGATGATTTGAAAATCAATTCAACATAAAATTTATTCTTGTTTAATATAAGATTAGGTAAGAGTTTCATAGCCATAGTAGCCATCAGATCGGCATTGTGGCTATACTTTTGAGGTATGTATGTGACATTGAAAGAATCGAAATTGTCAATTAAACTCCATACCTCATGTTGGTACTTCACCAAGTGTGGCGGACTGCAGTGTATCTTTTTCTTTACCTGGTCCACCATTATCTGTGGGTCATCAAAAACTCTAAGATTTTATACATTCCTTTCAATGGCTCTCCTCAGGTCTTTCAGCAAGCCTTCATGTTCTGTTGTGTTACTAGTGCACGTGCATTCTAACCGACTGGCCATCAGACGTTGGTTCCTTGGTGGGTCAATGAAAATGCTCTCAGTGCCTACACTTTCAAGACAATTAGAGTCATCAAAGTGGAGTGTCCCGAAAATAAACTCTAATGTTACGCTAAAAGAACTACTTCCTATGCAATTAGTCCTATCATCTACTATAATACAAGGTAATTCATCAGTTAGATTGTGGGGGTGTTTAATTCTTTCTTCCAACTGTGTGTTTGTCAAAGCCTCCTTAATTGTTTCTGCATGGAATTCTCTGAAACAGGTTTCCATGGCATAAACTATAATTCCAAAGGATAGAGTTATAAAACATTATAGGTTCATTGGGGCTGTTTGGTTCCGTTACCACGTACTTCATGTATCTATCTCGATCCACTCTCAGCATATCACTTTTTCCCGTCTGAGGAAACAAAAGATGGGACCAATCAGTTGAGAAATATCCATTTAGATTTGATGAGCAATCCCTACTAAGACGCATTCCATAAGCCTCAGATATATAGACTACCATTATATCAATGATTTGATTGTATTGAGGTTTGGCAACCATCCGAATCAACACATCTTTCATCTCCCCAATAACTCTCACATTCATTCTGTCCAACTGCATAATTCAAGTTTCAGTTTTATTGGGTATTGCCTGAAGTCTCTTAGCAATAGCGTAAGGCATAACAGTGGATGAGGCACCAAAGTCTACCAAGAAATTGTGCACATTCATGTTGAAGATTTCAAATGTGATAAGGAAGGGTGGAGTCATAGATTTTGATTTCCTCCCTATCATGGCTGCACTAAAATCTTAGGGCTTTTGATTCATTTTAGACAGAGTGGCTTCCATAGCCGATGGTATTTGGGCTGTGTTGGAGGTATTAACAAGTTTGGACACTGGTTTCTCGGTTTGGCCGCTGGAGGTGGCAGGGGTTTTTCAGTTCCGCTCATTCATAGCTTTCAGCAACAAATCTCTTTGTTGCGTTAATTTTAACAAGTCAAAATATGTGATATTAGCCCTAGACTTCTTGAGATCATCCACAATATTGTAATCAATGTTATAAATAGGATATGGCAGAGTAAACATACCTATTTTTCCATTCTTAGATGGGTGTTTACTGTCTTGAGTAGCCTTCGTTGCAGTGGGAGATGCATTTTCTTTCTCTGGGTGACTTGCAATAGGGGCATTCTTGGATTGACTGCCAGGTCTACTCTTCTCGACAAGAACTCTGGGAGTGGATGCTTTCACAGGGAGAACATCTTGCTTTGTTTGGTCTATGGGTTTTATCGCACCTAGGAGTGGCCCTTTACTTCGCGTGTGGATTTCATTAGCGTTGATTTCTGCGGTGTTATCTCCCTTGTCGTCATTCTCATTACTATGGAAATCCCATAGCACATTAATTTATGTTTCCTCTTTCGAGGGTTCTTCTACTTGGTATTCGTCCTCGTCTCCTTATTCTGGTTCGAGCTCCAGTACAGGGTCTTCTTTGTTATCATTTCCATTATTCTTCTTGGATGTCTGAGAGGCTTTCTTTTCTCCAGTTGTAGGGTGATATGCTTTAAGGCTGAGCATTTTATTCTTGACCTTTACTGCTTCATCGATAGCACCTTGTAAGGTTTGCACATTACTCCTTTTGACCCACATCGATATAAGGATAGGGAGAGTAGAGATAATAATTCCATTAGCACCTCTTCAGTAGGTCTAATGGTGGCTGGGATTCTATTGAACAAGGTGTTGAACCAAATGTTAAAATCCTTAACCTTCTCCTTGGTTTCCATTTTCAGACGAGATAATTCTAAAACCAAGCCCGCAGGTGTTTTGTCATCACCAAACTTGTCCAAAAAGGCCTAATAAAAAGTATCCCAAGAGGTGATTGAACCTATTCTCAAGCTGAAATACCACGTGGAGGTTGCACCAGTCAAAGTAAAAGAGAATAGGTGGCTCACCACATCTTCATCGACGACCCCAAACCTGCGCAAGGCTAGGAAGAAAGAGAAAATATGGTTATCAGCGGTATCTCCTCGCTCAGGGTCGAAATTGGGTAACACTGTTTCTGTATTTTTTGGTAAGGGATGCTGCTGCCCAGGTACCGCTACAACATCTTGTGCAAGCCAGGGAGGGAGTGCTCTTGGAGGAGGTGGGGGTTGATTCCCACCCGGAGGAGGAGGTGGAGGCGGATTCCCACATGGAGGGGGGACATTGGCCATATTATGGACAGGGAAGTTTTGGTTGGAGGCTTCTCCGTTAGGATTCTCAAAATAAAGCAAGGGGTTACATTTAGAAGGGGAATCCTCGGGAATTTCTTCCCAAGGGGTGTCGATACTTTACAAGGATTCTAGCACAATATCTTTGAGAGAAGTGGTTGCAGATGTATCTTCGCTCAGGGTAAAGATCCTTGGCTTTCTCTTAGTTATTAAAGGTAAAGAGTGAAAGATGGGAAGCTAAGAGAGGGAATGAGCGTAAGCCTGAGTAAGCGTTCTGACTGATTGTTCCTAAGTGATAGGATACTCCCATAGTCTCTCTTCCTTCGGTGACCCAGAAACAGGATTTAGAGGGGTCTCAGTTTCTTCGAAATGACGCTCTTTCAAATGGGTGGAGTGGTCTTTTTGGCCTCTACGATCCATACATTAATCATTTTGAATCCATGCGTGGCACTTATATATGAAACTTTGAAAAGCTAGGGACGGTGGTTCAGCGCCTCCTTCTAGTGCCAATTTTTTGACATGGCTAATGTTCGCTATGCCAACAAGGGGAACCAACTCGATAGTAGACCCCAATTAGACCTGCTTTGGTTTGGAATGGCTGGCTCCAATGGGTTTTTAGGGACCCAGTAAACTGTTTAGACACGTTGAAAGATTGCTTCCGGGAGGAAGAGTTCGATTATATCAACAAAATAAAACAGCTAACCATTATGTATTAAATACTATCTATACTACTTCTAACTACTCTAATCTAGTCCTAGCTATCCTAATCTATCTTGCAGAAGCATAATATAGAGGTTTAAACATCATATATATGTTAGGAAAGATCATGATAAAGAAGATTAAACATCATCTATAGATTCAAGTTCAAATGAATCAATCACTGAATTCACAGTTGGACAAGACTGTATTAAAGCTAAATTGCAATCCAATCACTCATATAGGAATCTACATTTCTTTATGGGATTAAAACTTGCAACTGATGTTTAACTTAATTTCAAATCAGAGACCATTCACAAATTAACCATGACATTGAATCACATTCAATTTAACAAGACTAATAGTGAACTGTAAGTTATCAATATGTATAAATACAAATCACATTTACATTCATGCCAGCAACAACACTCTGATCCAAAACATATAAAAGAACAATCACATAAGTTTGAGACTAAAGGCTCCTTCTTCCCCCAAACAGTCCTCCTTATTCACAATAAAGCAAAATTGTTCTTCTCGAAAATCAAAAGTTGTTTCTCCTCTTCGGAGGTAATACTTACGCAAACGCCCCCTAACTCTAGGTCTACCATGCCTCTTCATCTTCCCACTATGCAAATCGAGTACCCAGAGATAGGATCTTCGGCATGACTGCTGACACGTAGAAAGCATAACGGCCGGATTTATTCATTTCCCGAGGAAGTGAGCAGGTGTTGATAAAAGGGTGACTGTATGTTGCCTTCCCATACTGAAGACCGTGACAACCTTGCTTTTGAACTGTACAGGCAACAAGTGGGATCCAGACCCAGAACGCTTGATGTCTAACCTTCAAACACAATGCTTCTGTGTATATGGATTTTCGAATCCACTCCTGCACCCTTCACTTCTCGCCTACAAGGATAGCTATCATTAGCTTCATGATTGCGAACACTATAACATAAATATTTACACAAAACATAATGATGCCTTCATCAACATTTAAAAAACTACGAGAGCAGGGGCGAAAAGGATGAACACATAAAACACAAGCAACACATAATCTCCATCTCAATCCAAAGGCTTGGCACAATTTTTGAGGGCTTCATTTAATCACAATCAAGTATTGTCCCCTTCGTGGGTCACAGGACCCATGCCTTCCACTGCCCTGATGTGCAATTACACTATCGGGACTCCACAGGCTTGCCTTTTGCACTAAGACCCCATTCCTTTGTTATATTGCGAATTTTGAAAAAACATGGGAAAACACAGAAAATTCCACCCCGATCACTTACGCTGGACCTCAAACTTTATATAATCGAGCATATAATTGTCTTCGGGTTCGGCTCTCACCTCTTCGCTAACTGCATGACCCCCAGGCTCCGCCGATATGCGATATGCGATGAGGATTCTGGACCCGATATATATACTATATATATATATATTATATATATATATATATATATATATATATATATATATATTATCGTGGTTGATAAAACCATCGATCCGGTAGATGAAGAGCGCTATATGTACATGAGCTTTGGACAAGGCCGATAGCGAGAAGCGATTAAACACCAGGCCCGAACATATATATATATATATATAATATATATATATATATATATATTATGACATGCTTAATAAGGTCGGCGGGTCTTGCAGATAGAGGCGCGTTGTATATATAAACTTTGGGGCAAGGCCGATAGCGATGCGCGATGCAATGGAGGACTCACTCGCATCGCTCTTATTCATTCATGATAAACCAGCCTTCACCCTTTGATCAAGGCGAAGTGCGATGAGTGAAAAGGGATGATTCATGTATGCTTTGCGAAGCACTTCGGCCATAGGGAGTTATGAAGGCAAATGAGGTGCGATAGAGAGTTTTGTGCGTTAAGTGCACGAACGACCATAGTAAGGGTAGGGGCGGTTATATATGTGGGCCTATTTTTCCAGAGACACTTATGAGGATTGAGAAAGGTCTGATGAGGGAACGAGAGTGCAGGTTATAAATAAATCATGCTGCAGAGATATTTTCAAGGGGAGGCCTTGATCATTAAGAAATGAAGGGTTGACTCAGCATAGAGTTAGAGTTTTTGAGATGAAAGCAGATCATTCGGGGAAGTGAAAAATCTAGCTTCAAGAGGACCCATTTAAAATTTGCTATTAGAGCATGTTTTAATAGGGTGGTAGTTGTGGCCACAACATAATCATGGCTAGAAATGGCCCAATGCGAAACTTATTAACATAAACATAACAAATATAACAATAAAGATGATAATATACAAAGTATGGTATTCACCCAAAATGGTCACCGTCATGGTGATGGTGATGAATTGGGAAGCAACAGGAAAAGCAGGGGTGTAGTATTCTATCAAAAGTTTTTTTTATTAATGGTAGAGTTGATGTTTTTGATAAAATTCTTTGACACACTTCATTTTATAAGGATGGATGGTCCAATTGGTTGGTTCTGATATTTAGTTGGGGATAATTGCACTTATAACATCTTTTTTATTGAATAAAAATTGGCCTTATTAATAATATTAAAATAAAGTATAAATAGATTAATGAAATAAAAATATTTAACTAACCTTGAATTTATGTTAATTAATTTCCATAAAATGGATTATATATTATTAATAATAATATTATAATATTAATTTTAGTTTTAATTTTTGACCTGGGTCTCTTAGTCAAAATTAGCCGTTAACTAGCCGTTGTAATCTCTGCTCAGACTATTTAACATGATAAACTGGATCTGGTTCTTCAACTTGTCCTGACGATGAACCACACTGGTTGGTTCGAAACGCGTCGACAAATGATTATCGATGTGATTTTGCCGAAAATCCTCTAAACAATGTTATGGATCACAGAAGTCTAAATTCTTTAAAAATTGGCCTAATATAAATTATCTTAACAGAAACATATAATTAAAATAATTTACAATGAACATTCAAATACTTCAACATAAACAAAAATTCCACCTAACATGAAGGCTTTTATACATCTTACACCATCTATTACAAAACACTCGTGTAATAAATCAAGTTGAATGAACTATGACAACTAAACTCATGTTCATTCCATGGTCATTGATGGTTCATTGCATATATATATATATATATATATAGATAGGGGTATAAGCTTTATTAACAAAGCTACAAATATTAAATATGTACATTTATTTATCAACACTAAATCAATAAGTATTGCATCAACAACATGATTTCCAATTGTGAAAACCCACACATTTAAATTGTGTATATTGCTATAATAAATATTAATTATTAAAGTTGTTGTTTTCTTTGATGATGTATGTGAAGGGTGTGTGGTTGGGAAGTATCACTAAGCATTGCTTGAAACAAGAAAGATTGGATAACAAAGATTTAAAGAAACTTGTCTAGAGTGCCCTATATTCCCTAAACAAACCATCACTACCATGTGCAAGGTACATTTTGAGTTGAATTTCACTAAATATTTTTCTAGGTATACTTGTATGTGCTTCTTCAAAAAAAAAATTATGTCTTTGAAAAAATCAAATAATGGAGGTTATTGGTGGAAAAGAAATGTGACAAACCTTTGAAATGTTTAAGATTAGAGAGTGAAGGAGAATATATGAGAAACACCTTTGAATGTTGCATGTCACATAATTTAACAAGGCCACATAGCTAGTGTTTCCTGCGGCTTAATTTAATTATTGAACTTTGAAAAGTATGAATGAACTCCCAGATTTAAACAAGGGCTTAGTTTAATATAATTAAATTAATGTAAAAATAAATAAAGATATAATGAAAATTGGCCCATTTTTCCAAAAAATATCATGTGCAGTGGACTATACCATAGATATGGATAAAGCAGCGTTCATGGTGTGGACCGAGGATGCGTGAAATTATTCTCTTAACATGGATTTCATAATTGGGCATGGAGATGTCCTTATGTTTTCAAAATGTTTTGATGGATAAAAGGTACACTTAGAAAGATAATTTGATGAATAAATAGTCAACCATGTTATTCAATATTATCTAGTTGCATTCTACTTTTAGTTCAGTTATGAACATGGTATCACTTATATTTGTCTAGAACTTATATATTTGTTTGGTTTGATATTGAAGTGATTGTGGAACACACTATTTGTGGTGAAAAAATAGTTAAAACAGGTTGTTTTGGTTTCCTAATGAGTTACATTCTTCATTGAGTTCGATTTTGAAGATGATATTACTTGCTAGTAAGGTTATGGCTTCATTTTGATGTAATTATGAATAGGCTTTCAATTTTATTGGGTGATTGTATAATGTGAGAGTATGCTCTTATTATCCCTGCACTTATACCATGTTGTAGCAAGTATAATAAGAAAAACACTTATACTCATCCTTCGATTCATTTAATTTTGAATCTAAAATAAATTAATTATTGATAACGGTGAGCATTAATACACCTTCTACTATCGGCCTTGCAATAAAATTTTGGATCCATAATTAATGAAAATTATCTAAATAATTTTGAATGTTAAAAATAATAATGAATATAATATTTTATATAAAATAATATAAATTTATCATCAATATAAACTAATTAACAGTAAATGGTTTAAAGAATGATCTATACGTTAACATTGCTACATCAGGTACAATAAAAAGATCTGTTCTACTTTGTGTAGAATTCAATCAAAATTGAATAATTAAAAGCGTGGCTTCGTCTTAAAGCTTCTTAATAAACAATTCGAGATCATTTTTGTATAGCTAAATTGTTATTACAAAAGTAAATTAAATATCCACTAGAGTATTAAGGATTATTGTCCTGTTCAGAAATAAATTGTCCTCTCACATCAATTCAAAAAATGTTTGATGGAGAAAGCACTTTATTTTTTTAATCTGTTATTTCTCTGATCAGATTCTCTATGTATAGATCCCTTGGAGTCGGTGCTACACAACTTCAACAAATGGGCCATGAAGGTCAAGAATTTGGTCTCAAATTCTTGGACTAACTATAAGTTTATAACTTCAACATATTCTTGGAGGTTCTTCTATGCCTTCCAACATTTTCAATTGATGCATTCCATTTAAAATGCAATGAAAATTGGGCGCAACATATTGGATGTAATATGGGGAATCGAGAATCTAATCTCGGGTGTAAAAGCCCTAATAGAAGATAACTTGGAAGATTTATTTTGGTAGACATTTCCCACCTCTCCAGAGGAGGAAATCTATGATGAACCTGAGTATTGCAACAAGAATGTTGCAACTCCTAAGGCTACCGACTTTAATTATCAACCCGGGGTTCACAAACTTAAGAGGTATCGGCACTATATGTGCAACACACAATGTGTCCTTCATTTGCTGTCATGATTTAATGGAGTGAATGTACTGAAGTCAAATCCTAAACTGATTGTAGAAAATGAAATGTTCGAAATGGAACCTTAACCTATAGCAAGAAAGAAATTACAAGGAAAGAAACCTATTCTATTTGCACAAAGATCATGAACTAAATGTAAAATAAACCTAGCTTAACCATATTTATCACATGTGATGATTTAAACTAATTGAGCGTGAAATCTAATCTCAAGAGTACTAACTACTGTGTGCATGTGTAAATAGAAAAGAACTCATTTTTAAAATCTTTTTGCTTTATGAATGCAAATGCTAATCTTTCTTTGCTCTTTGGCAGGGGAGACAAGTGTGAAGCAAGAGGTTTAAAATGGTCTTGATGGCATGGAGGTCAAGTAGAGGCCTAATCCCAGCTTCAATGGTGATTTTTCTGAATTCGGGCTCAAAACAAGGTTTCCTATAGGATGCTACAATGATTTCCTACAGGATCCCGTAATTTACTACAGGATGTTATAGATTTACTATACGAAATTATAATTCATCAAATGACCAAGCAAATCAAATCCAAATTGGATGGGACAAATTTTTTTATTAACCAAGATCTCTTAGGTCCCCATTCCAAGTGGAATAACTCAAAAATACCTCTCTTAACCCATGCTAAAAAACTTCAAAAACATTACTAGTCTAAAATCTAGAAATTCAAGAACTAGTGAGCTAGTAAATCTAAAAAATGCCTGACCTAATCAAGTGAAAATGCAATGGGGTAATTTTTTTTACGAACTATAATTTTTTTGTGATCTAATGCAAGTGGAACCAACTTGATTGAAGCTCGTTAGAATGATATAAAAAATAACAAAAATTTACTGTCCTTTGCCACGAAGGAGTTCCAAAAATCTAGATTTGAGAATAAGAAGACAAATCCAAGCATCTCAATGGTTACTATGAACTTCCAAATATTTTCCCAGGATGAAATAATGCTTGTGATCCTGAAAAAGAACTTACATTAACCATTTAACCCAATCCTACAACAAGAAATCATTAACACTAAATGCAGAAATAGAAAGAAATAAAAATAAGAGATGCATGTGAATAAGAAGTGAAAAGAAGGAAAGAAAATGATACAGAAGGGCTCTAAGGCTCTTGGGATGACCAAGTCCAAGGAAACTCAGAGACCTATGGAGGAGAACAATATTTAGAAGCTGAACATGACACCAATCTTCATTATTTCATCAATACAATTACATCCCTGCAAGAAAATACAATGGAGCTGCAAAAATATGAGTTTCTCTCCACAAGAACACCAATGAAAATCTCCCCCTAGAGGAAAATTCGACTTGGTACTTATACAAAATGATTAGGAATCATTCCCCATTAATGGAGGAATATTTCCCCGCCAAAATCCCTTGATTAGTGGATCTGGTCTCCAATATTAGGAATCTGCATTAAATGACATGGAACACATTCCTAGATTTTCTCAATCATTGGAATTCCACAATATGTGCCATAATTCCATAATATCTTGTTGATTTATTATTTATTATTGATTCTCCTGTAGCAGGGAGCAAGTCCCTAAATTATCCCCTCTTCCAAATCTTGATAATCTGTCCAATATTCTCATAATATTCCACAAAAATAAATAATATTAGTCACAAATATCCAATTATTCATAAACCTTCATAATGAATATATTAAAGTTAAAAATACATTATCTAATGTAGAAAGAGAGGTTTAATGTGTTGAAGGATGGTCATGGGCCTTAATTTATGTTTAATTTAGAGGCATGGGCCTTAATTTATGTCTAATTTAGAGGCCCATCATACCCCCCTACTGAAAGTGTTGCTCGTCCTCTAAGCAACTTAGTGACCTCATAGTGCCTCATTCATGGCCCTAGTGGCCTCTCTATTTTGCATTAAGAATCTTGGTTGTAAGTTCTGCAAGGAAAATCCCAAAAACATATTCGTGCAAAGAAAAATCACTATTTCTTGAGACCATTAGATTTCCTTTTTCCCCTTATTCAAGATGGGTTCTTAAATATTTTTCAATTTGGCAAGGTATTCCACACCCTTATCAATTTTTGCTACCTTGTTCCTCCATTTGGACACCTCAAATACCTTCAAAATTCATTTAGATGAGAACTATGACATCCTGTAGTAATTCCTGTCAAAACTACAGAAAACCCTGTTAAAACTACAGGAAACCCTTTTTGAGCATAAATGATATTCTAAGCGTGGGATAGGCCTTCAGCTCGACTCCCATGCCTTTTTCCCATTTTTAGGCCTTGAACAAAAGCTAGAAAGAGATTGGAGACCTCTTGGAAAACATATTTTCATCATTGCAGTTTGAGTTTAGTTTTGATGGTGAATGCCTCATTTTCTTTGTTGCCTTCTTCTTCTCTCTTGTGGCCTAGATGACTACCTAATGGGCTTGAAGTTCTCTATTTTGATTAGGTCTCTCTTAGGCACTATCATTTTGGGTTTTAACATAATTTTTTCATTTCTTCCTTCTTGTAGCAAAATTCTACCTTCCTATAGTAGTCATTCCTCCTCTTTCAGGGTCTTTTAACTATATGGGAGTGATGAGAAATGATGAAGAGGGATTGGATGATGATGCTAGGGCTCAAAGGGAGTAGTGTAGGTTTGTGAAAATGGAGAGGTTTCTCTATTTGTGTTTTTCCAAGAATGAAATTAGATGGATGAATGATGAATATATAGTGAATATGAAGTGGATGGAGAGCTTGGAGTGCTGTGGTGACTTGGTCTTTGCAAACATTTCTTCTTTTAACTGTTGTCCTCATTCCTTGAAATCATAACCCTTCATAATTTGACCTTTCAACATTGCATGAGTGAATGAGTGACCTGCAATTAACTAGTTGAAGGTGGCTGAGACTGTTGACACATCATTAGCTTATAAAACCTCATCTCCCATGCATTGACAATAAATTTCTAGCTATAATATGCTCAAGAGAAGAGGTCAAGAATATTTCATACCTGTACCTACCTGATGACCTTCCTATAGATGTTGTTTGTTGAAGAGTGAAATCCTTGCTTGTATTTGTTGCATGTGTTTTTCTCTTTTTTCATTGATGTTGTTACTTGATGTGTAGGTACTGGATGGTGATGTTGATGAATCCTCACTGTGTTGGTGGGTTCCCTCTTGTTAAATCCCCCTGTCATGTTTCTTTGATGGATGTGGAGGGTTGTATATGTCTCCTTATCACTATTTGATGAAGCCAGCCTCTGGTTTTTCCCTTTAAAATTGCTCACTCCCAATCTTGTAGGTGTTGTTTTGTATCCTATAGGATCCTTTATGTTTTTAGGACAACCTTTTGTAGCTGACTTGTTTTGTCCATATATCCCAAATGGTAGAATGGATTGACTTGAAACTTTCTGAGCATGTTTCCATCATCATTATGAACCTCCCCATAAAAAAAATTTGCTCAATGGATGCACAAATATCGAGAAAAACTACAAATGGATGAAGGTGATGGAGGCCGATTTCTTGGAAACCGTGCATTGGAATTTGCGGAAATTTCTTCGGCATGTTACTATCATCCATCTGCATCTCCCCATGAAACAAATTTTTAAATGGATGCACGGATATCGATAAAAAGCAAAAATGGTTGTAGGTGATGGAGGTTGATTTCTCGAAAACCATGCACTAGAATTTGTTGAAATTGCTTGAGCATGTTACCATCATCCATATGCATCTCCCCTTGAAAAATCTTCAAAAATGGATGCATGGTTTTCAATTTTAGCAAAAACTAATTTCTGCTCTATGTATTTTTGTATCCTATAGTAAAACAGAGCATCCTGTAGCTTTTTAGGACAACAAGCAAATTAAATAGTAGAAGCTTGAGAACAATGGGTGCATAGTGGAAATATATGAAGGTGATGGATTGGCATGGCATTGGCCTTGTTGGAGCATTTGAGAAAAAGAGGAGAAAGTCAAAATTTGACTTCTTTTGACTAGGCTTGACCAATTTTTTTCTTTTGGTTCCAACTTGTTTTTTTTTTGCTTGCAAATGTTGGAGAGTACATGCATTCATCAGAGAGATACATGGAGCAAAGTTTTTTTTTTTTTTTAGGCCCACTAGCTGCCTCAATGAGGTTTTCAACTAGTAGGTCTGCCTAGGCACCTCAAATGAGGTTCTCACCAAAGATTAAGCCCACTAGCTGCCTCAATGAGGTTTTCAACTAGTAGGTCTGCCTAGGTACCTCAAATGAGGTTTTCACCAAAGATCTTTTATTTTTTCTCTTTTTTACAACCCATTTACCACCTCATTGGGGTTTTCAATCAATGAGCCAATCTCAGACACCTCAAAGGAGATTTTCACCTGAGATTTATTTTTTCTCTTATTTTTAATTTTTTTTCTACCCTACTCTACTTGAAAGAAAAATCACTTTCAAGTATAAGAATACTTCCAATGGAGCCATGTGCACATCAAGATGACATAAAAAATGATGTGCATGCTTGAAATGTATGCTTTGACATGTACCTGAATTTGAGTGATAAAATGTTTTGACTTTGATGTTATCAAGCACAATTGAAGAAGAAAGTATTGCTACAACTTAGTGACTGTCTGGAACCATATTTCAATATAGTTGTGATGCCTCTGATCCACTCGCTGATTTGGACCATCTTTGATGGCTTCTTCTACCATGACCTTCAAGTCTTCCTCTTTTTGCTGATTAATCTCTTGAATACATGGAGGATTTGATGGTAACCATGAGGGATCTTTCTCAATCTCTGATTTTGATGTCTGCTCTCCATTAAGTGCAACCCATGATTCTTTGATCTTCTCTTTCAAATCTTCTTTTTCTGCATGTTGTTCCTCAATGGCATCAAGAGAATCACTTTTTTGTAATACTCTTCTTGAGCTATGGTGAATACCATTGAGCTCAAGAGGAGATGTTTGGAAGTGTTGTACCTCAGCATTGTAAGTGGGTTGAACTACTCCAATGTGAGGGTTTGGAAATGGTGATACAGGTAGTTGAGTGGGAGTGGATATTTGAGATGGATGTGGTTGGGGTTGTGGTTGTGGTGGAGGTGAATGGTAGGGATAGCATGGAGTTGGATATGGAGGATATTGAGGAAAATATTGAGGATATTGTGGATGGCTCCCATAATTTCCTTGCAAACATTGTTGTCAAGATTGGTTTTGGGGTTGAGATGGTCAATGTTGCCAAGGAAAGGGTGTGTTCCAATTACTTCAAGGTGGATATGCATAACCTTGAAATTGTGAATTAGGCTCTTGCATCATACTAGGTTGACTAGTCCTCTTGGAGCTACGTAACATAGTTGCATTGGCAATTGACTTGCTCTATTGTCCTCTTGGTGAACTTCCTTCAACCTTGGTAATGGTGTACAATGTTTAACATCATGTTATTTTGCAACACAAATTTTACATTTCTACTTATTTTGTTAGATTGCTAAGAATTTATGTTTTAAAATCATCAAACAAATTTCCAAGTTTAGCTTGACTTACCAATCTTGATGTTGATTTACCTACTCTTGCTTTTCCTCTTGATAGGTGTTTGCATGTTTCACAAATTTCTTCAAATGATAATTGATATACATCACCTTTACTCATGATATCAAGGAGATTAATCCACTCATCCCTAATTGTTCTAATTAAGAGGGTTTTTAGTGTGTCGGATCCTAGATGATGTAGTTTTGCCCTCTTAACATTATACACGAACCTCTCTATTAGATCCTCAAGGTTCTCATCTTCTTTTTGATTCATTCTAAATATTTCTTCCTTAAGATCACGATCTTTATATTTTTCTAGAAATATCTTTTGCATACCATTCCATGATCTTATTGAATTAGTCCCTAAACTCATAAACCATTTAAGAGCTCTATCCTTCAATGTTGCCGAAAACAATCTCAATTTTTGAGTGTTTAATAAATAAATATAAGATCTACAAATAATTTCAAATTCAAAGAGAAAGGTTTCCGGATCCTCTAACCTTAGACCATGAAATTTTGGAAGAAAATATGGAGTGATGTTCTTCATGTGCAAATTGATATCAATATCTTGAATGAGAAATCCAAGAGGACCTTCCTCATTGCCATCATCTCCATCCATTTCTTATACATTCTTTTCCATCTCTTCTTCTTCTACCTGCAAAATTGAATGGTGTTGTGGCTCTTACTTCACCACGTGATCAAATGGGGGGGTAGGTTGGTGTTGAAGGAATTTTGGTTTTGTTTTTATGATTGAATGAAAACACTAATGCAATGCACTTTTCTATTTTTGAAATGAAACATGCCTAATGAAATTATTTTTTGTTTTTGAAAAAAAGTAAAAGGAAATGAATCAACTAGGGAAGAAAACAATGCATAATTTGAATCATCCCCGACAACTGCGCCAAAAAGTGATGAGCCTTGAAATTGCGACAAGAATGCTACAACTCCCAAGGCTACTGACTTTAATTATCAACCCGTGGTTCATACAAACTTAAGAGGTATCGGCACTATATGTGCAACACCCAATGTGTCCTTCCTTTGATGTCATGATGTAATGGAGTGCATGTACTGAAGTCAAATCCTAAACTGATTTCAAAAAATGAAATGTTTGAAATGGAACCTTAACCTATTACAAGAAAGAAAGTACAAGGAAAGAAACCTATTTTAATTGCATAAAGATCATGAACTAAATGTTAAAGAAACCTAGCTTAACCCTATTTATCACATGTGATGATTTAAAGAAACCTAGGTAGAGAGTACTAACTGCTCTGTGCATGTTAAATATAAAAGAACTCGATTTTTAAATCTTTTTTCTTTAGGAATGCAAACACTAATCTTTCCTTGATCTTTAGCAGGGGAGACAAGTGCGGAGCAAGAGGGTTAAAATGGTATTAATGGCATGGAGGTAAATTAGAGGCCTAATCCTAGCTTTAATAATGATTTTTCTCAATTCGAGCTCAAAACAGGCTTTCCTACAGGCTGCTATAGTGATTTCCTATAGGATGCTAGAGAGATTTCCTATAGGATCCCATGATTTACCACAAGATGTTACAGATTTACTATACGAGATTATAATTTATCGAATGACCAAGTAAATCAAATCCAAATTGGATGGGAAAAATTTTGTTATTAACTAGGATGACTTCGGTCCCCACTCTAAGTGGAATCACTCAAAAAGACCTCTGTTAACCCATGCTAAAAAATTGAAAAGCATTACTAGTCGAAAATCTAGAAATTCGAGAACTAGTGAGCTAGTAAATCTAAAAAATGCCTAATCTAATCAAGTGAAAATGCAATGGGGTGATTTTTGTTATGAGCTAGAATATTTTTGTGATCTAATGCAAGTAGAACCAACTCGATTGAAGCTTGTTAGCATGCTCTAAAAATAGCATAAATTTATTTTTCTTTGCCACAAAGGAGTTCGAGAAATCTAGATTTGGGAATAAGAAGACTAATCCAAGGAGCTCAATGATTACTATGAACTTCCAAAGATTTTCCAAGGATGAAATAATGTTTTTGATCCCGCAAAAGAACTTACATTAACCATTTAACTCAATCCTACAACAAGAATCATTAATACTAAACGCAAAAATAGAAAGAAATAAAAACAAGAGATGCATGTGAATAAGAAGTGAAAAGAAGGAAAGAAAATGATACAAAAGGGCTCTGAGGCTACTGGGACATCCCTGCAAGAAAATACAATGGAGATGTAAAAATATCAGTTCTCTCCACAAGAACAATAATGAAAATCTCCCCCTTAGAGGAAAATTCGACTTGGTACTTATACGAAATGATTATGAATCATTCCCCATGAAAGGAGGAAGCTTTCCCCACCAAAATCCCTTCATTAGTGGATATGGTCCCTAATATTAGGAATCTGCATTAAATGGCAAGGAAAACATTCCTAGATTTTCTCAATCATTGGAGTTCCACAATCTATGCCATAATTCCATAATATCTTGTTGATTTATTATTTATTATTGACCCTCCTGTAGTAGGGAGTAAGTCCCTAAATTATCTCCTCCTCCAAATCTTCATAATCTACCCAATATTTTCATAATATTCCACAAAAATAAATAATATTAGGCACAAATATCCAATTATTCATAAACCTTCCAAATTAATATGTTAAAGTTAAAATACATTATCTAATGCAGAAAGAGAGGTTTAATGTGCTGAAGGACGGTCATGGGCCTTAATTTATGTTTAATTTAGAGGCATGAACCTTAATTTATGTCTAATTTAGAGGCCCATCAGTCCACCAGCCCTGTTGTTGAAACTTTGTACATTTCGACCGTGAAGATCGTCGGAGGATCTGATTTGTGTCAAGTGTATTCACTACTGCCAGTACGTAACTTGTACATTTGGATTTCATTTGTGTCAGGAGTATTCATTGTTGTCAGTACAAAAAAATCATTTAGAAATAAGACCATGACCAATAGAGTGTAAGAAAATACAAAACAAAATATTTTAAAAAATAAATATTTTTGTTTCCGTAATGTTCACATTAAACAATGATTTTTAATTTCTGGTCAATGGTTAACTAATTCAATAGTCAATGACTTAGTCAATGTGTAATATGTGCCAACGACATGAATAATAATATCATTACTTTTATCATCTAATTTTTTCAATCACTTTTGTAATGAATAAGAAATTGTCATGAACAATTATTTATATTAGGAGAATATATTAGCAAATATATTGAAGTAACAATCTTAAAGAAATAATGTTAAAAAAAGGGAACGAAACAAAAGAAAACATAAACACTGTTGAAAATGAAAGAAGAAAATCGTAATTTAAGTTTGTCCTTGAATTAAATTAGGAATTAAATTGTAATTATAATTCTCATAACAACTTGTAATAGTAACTAAGCTATTTTGACTTAGTTGGCTTAGTTAATTCGAGTTGGGAGTCCAACTAGAGTAATATGGAGTGTCTGCTACTTTTTAGGAGCCGTGATTGAGTTTATTTTGAGTTGTAATAATTTAATTCAGTTTAACTGAGTTAAATTCAGTTAAAATAGTTCCAACTTATGGAGGAATTAGTGGGAGATCTAGTAGTGGGGTGTAACCAGTAGTGATCAACCAGTAAACTGAAGATTCACTCATAATTAACTCATGCACGTCAGATTAGAGAAAGAACCAGTTGAGATTGGAGTTCAGGGACAATGTACTATCAGTTGTGTAATCATATGAATTATACAGGTGGTGCATGAAATCAGAGGAAGGCCTATGAGGATTGCGCAATTCATAATTGAATAATTTCCCAATTAAATATGGGTTAATTCCCTAGGAAACTGCACAAGGAAATATGAGCTTGGTAGGTAGAATATTTCGCTAAGTATTGGCTAGAGCTTATTTGTGAAGTAATGACATAGATTGAGATAGGATAGAGGTTGCTTGGGATAGAGAAAAGCAATATAATCTTCTCATATTTTCTGATTCATGCAATATATAGATAGAAAGGGATTTTAGCTGTGACTTTCCCCATAAAATTATTGTGTTATGCATGATTGAATTATTTCTCTTTTATGCTTCGTGATTTCATCGATTGTTTATTGTTTCCGTTGATGAGTAGAGTATATTCAAGTCAATTGTTTTAGCATATTACAATCTCTAGTTTGAATCTACAAGAAATTTCTACATGGTATCGGAGCTAAAATCACTATAGACGAGGAGAATATGAGTTTCTCTTTTGCAAGAGAAATCCAATTTGCAGTATCATACTTCAGAGCCAGCAGGATGTCGTTCTATAGATTGAGACTCAAATATGCCCTTGAGGGTAGTTCAACTATACTTCTTGGAAGGACAGGATGGAGACAGTGTTGAAAGACAATGGGCTTAAGGAATTCATAGACAAAGATATTCCTAAGCTAGTTGATGCTCAGGATTTGGCAGAGTGGAGAAAGTGTGTGGCAAAGGCAAGAAGGATTATCCTAGAAGGAGTTCGAGATCATATTGTCTTGAACCTCCACGGTAAAGAAACTCCATTTGCAATGTGGAAGGACTTGATAGACTTGTTTCAAAAATAGTAGTGACCATAGGAAGCTGGCACTAAAGGACAAGCTCAGAAAGATCAAGATGGAAATGGGCAAAAAAGTACCTAAGTACTTGACCAAGTTCACCCAATGTCAGGATGAGCTTGGACATGTCAGTGTTATAGTTGATGAAGATGATCTGGTGAGCCTAACACTTCTAGGACTTCCCAAGAGCTAGCACAACTACCAAGACTAAGTTAATGGAAAGGAGAAGTTACCAGAGTGGGAACGATTGTGGTCCGACCTAGTACTAGAAGAGATTTAGTGGAACACTAGAGATGGATCTTCATCCAAGCATGATGAGAAGGTGAATCGTGCCTTAGCTAGAAAGGCAAAGAAAGGGAAGGAGAAGTCATCCCATTCCAAATTAGATTCTAGTTAGGGCAGAAATAAGAAGGACATGTCGGAGATTAAATTTTTTCACTGTCATGAGATGGGACACTATGCTACAAAGTGTCCACATGAGAAGGTCAGTAAGAAGCCCTCGGGAGGAGCGGCAAGTGAAGCTCTTGCTTCACAATTCAACTTGGATTTCCCCTCATCACTTACATGGTGACATCGGTGATGTGTAGTGTGTGGTACCTAGATTGTGGAGTCCCATTCCATATGACTAACAACAAAGATTTCTTCAGTGACTTGGACGATAAGGACCTCCAGAAGCACATTGAGATGGGAGATGATGGGACATATAACCTGACTGACATCGGTACTGTTACCTTTCAGAGGGAGTTTGGTTCCCATATCACATTAAAATATGTCATGCATGTTCCAGTTTTGAAGAAGAATTTGTTTTCAGTTGCCATGTTGGAGGACTGTGGCTATGATGTGATATTTAGCAAGGGAAAGGCTTCCCTTCATCACATAGCCACAGGACAGGTGAAGCAGATTAGGGTCCTGGTGAAAAACCTCTACAAATTGAATGTAGAAGATTGTGTTGCTTTGAGAACTAAAGCAGAGAAGGTGGAGAGTTGAGACATAGGTGAGTTGTGGCATAGAAGATTGGGTCACTTGCACCATGGAGCTTTAAAGATCATGCAACAAATTTGTAGGTTTTATCCCTGTACAGAAATTACCTTCATATGAATTCTAAAACACATAAAATAAACAATAGTGAGATCATAACACATAAAACAAATATACATAGAGATTTTCCCCTGGATCCCAAAATCGGGACTACCAGATTGATTTTTCATTATGTTCCGTTCAATGTTACAATACATATTTATACATGCCGAAGCATCCAATACCATGAACCGAAAACCATCGTGCCCAAAACCATGTGCGAAAACCATGCACAAAAAACCATAGGTACGTCCAACCACCTAATATAGGGTCCAAAAAAATTTTCCCTGAGGCGCTGCTCCGGACCCTATAGAGGGGGGCTAACCGACCCCCTCAAACCCCCTATGACCCCCCTATTGCACAATCAGTGCAACGAAAGGGGGGCTCCCCTCCCCCCCCAGTTAACTAGGGGAGCTAATCATGGAAATAATATAACACAACCCAACATTCTCCCATTTGTTGTTTTCTTTCCACAGAAGAGCTTAGTCATTAATCTAGCCCTGCAATGCTCATTGTTTCTCTAAACCAAGAGAACTTCTCAGAGCTCACAGATTTTGTCAATGCATCTGCAATATTCTTCAAAGTGTCCACCTTTATCAACAACACCTTTTTTTCTTCTATCATATCCCTCACAAAGTGATACTGAACATCAATGTACTTTGTCTTTAAATGGTAAGAAGGGTTCTTTGCCAAGAAAATTGCACTTTTCCTATCACAGTCTATTCTTATAATCTCCCTGTACTAACCCCATACTTGAACAGAATCTCTGCAATCAAACTGTTTCCTTTCTTGCATGAGTGGCTGCCATGTATTCTACCTCTGTAGTTGATAGTGCCACTACAGATTATTTCTTACTCATCCAACTAACTGCACCTCCAAATAGGTTAAACACATACCCACTTGTAGATCTTCTCTGATCCATATCTCTAGCCTAGTCTGCATCAACAAAGCCACAAATATCCAAAACTCTGTCAAATCCTGGTCTTCCTTGGTAGCATAAACCATAATCACTAGTGCCACGCAAATACCTAAATACCTGCTTCACTGTTGTCCAATGCTCCTTCCCTGGTTTTGACATAAACTTGCTCAATACTCCCACTGCATGTGCAATGTATGGTCTAGTATAGACCATCGCATACATTAGGCTAACGACTGCACTTTCATATGGAACACGAGACATGTCCTCTTCCTCTTCTTGTGTCTTGGGACATTATTCAGTAAATAACTTTACACCTACAGGAATAGGAACCTTCACTGGTTTATTGTCCTACATATTAAACCTCTATAGTATTGTCTCGATATACTTCCTCTGGTTTAACTAGATATTCCTCTTTGCTTGATCTCTTTTAATTTCCATGCCCAAAATATAGTTTGCAGCACCAAGATCTTTCATGTCGAATTTTGAGGACAATTAGGTCTTCAAACCCTAGATAATTTCTTTGTCATTTCCAAAAAGCAACATATCATCCACATAGAAGACCAAATAAATAACACAATCACCAATTAATTTAAAATACACACAGTGATCTGCTTTGCTTCTGGTGAAGCCAAGTCCCTGTATAAACGTATCAAATTTCTGATACCACATCCTTGGTGATTGTTTTAACCCATAAAGAGACTTCATCAACTTGCATACCAGTCCTTTCTTACCCTTCATCGCAAAGCCTTTAGGTTGCTTCATGTAGATATCTTCTTCCAAATCCTCGTGAATAAATGTTGTCTTCACATCCATCTATTCTACCTCAAAATAAAAAGCAGCAACGATAGCTAAAAGTAATTTAATAGAAGCTACCTTGGCAATAGGACAAAAAATATCACCAACATCAATTCCCAACACGTGGGAATAACCTTTTGCTATAAACTGAGCTTTGTATTTCTTCATCTTTCCTTATACATTCGTCTTCTTTTTGAATACCCATTTGTTGCTAATGGGTTTCCTTCCAGCTGGCAACTCCACCAGATCCCAAGCCTCATTTTTGTGCAAAGATGCCATTTCATCAATCATGGCCTCTTTCTAGAGTTTTCCATCCTCTGAATCCACAACTTCCTTCACAGTTCTGGGATCATCATTAGTAACAGACAAAGTAAAATTTGAACAGAAAGCAGATGGACTATACTTTTATGGTTTCCTTCTTTCTCGAGTTGATCTTCTCACAGACGGACTTTGTGGCTCTTCATCTTCTGATTCCTCCTTTGCTACAGAGTCTGATTCTTCCTCCTTTAGTTCAAACTCTATCTTCACAGGTTCCTTCTGGTTGGACTTCATGTTTAATAACATCTTTCACCTCTCTGAACACCACATCTCGACTGTATACAACCTTCAATGTGACTGGGTTCCAAAGCTTATAACCCTTTAAACCATCCTTATATCCAATAAAGATGCACTTTTCATATTTACTATCCAACTTTGTTCATTTCTCCTTTGGAACATGTACATATGCATCACATCCAAATACCCTCAATGTGAAAGAGAGGGTTTCTTACCAGTCCATACCTCTTGTGGAGTCTTATCCTCCAACGCTGATGAAGGTGACCTGTTGACCAGGTAACATGCAGTATCCACCGCCTCTGCCCAGAATTCCTGTCCTAACGCGGCACCACTGAGCATGCTTCTTGCCCTTTCCATCAACGTCTTGTTCATTCTTTCTGCGACTCCATTTTGCTGAGGTGTATATGGAGTAGTCTTCTGTCGTGCTATACCACACTTCTTACAAAATTCTTCAAATTCCTTGCTGCAGAATTCTCCACCATTATCTGTCCTCAGTACCTTTATCTTCTTCTCTGTCTGATTTTCCACCAGAGCCTTAAATTATTTAAACCTGTCAAAGACTTCAGATTTGTTCTTAAGGAAATATATCCATGTATTCCTTGAGAAGTCATCTATAAATGATACATAGTACACAGACTTACCCAATGATGGAACCTTCACAGGTCCAAATACATCACTGTGCACAAGCTCTAATATGTGTTTCACTCTCTTACCACTAGAGGGGAAACTCACCTGATTATGCTTCCCATATACACAATTTTCATAGAAATCAAAATCCAAAGAGCTATTATTCATACCTTCTACCATACCTTTACCATGAAGTATTCGAAGGCCCTTCTCTCCAATATGTCCAACCCTTTGATTCCATAGCATGGTCTTTTCTCCAGAGACCGCTAGATTTTCTGCTCCACTTTCAGGAACCACAGAACTGTTGCACCCATCAACAAGAGTGCTACCTTGTAGCTTGTACAGAGTTCCAACTCTAAATCTCCACATCAATACCAATTCTCCCTTAACCATCTTGCATGTATCTTTCTCGAACACTATTTTTACACTTGCATCATCCAGCTTGCTTACAGAAATCAGATTTCTGGCTAATGTAGGAATATGCAGAATGCCTAGAAGTGTTATAGTCCTTCCACCTTGCAACTTCAACTTGAATTTTCCACGACCAACGATTCTAGCCTTCTTGTCATCCCCCAAAAAGACACCACCACCATCATATTTCTCATACTCGCATAACCATTCTCTATGGGGAGTGAAGTGAAAGGATGCACCTGAGTTAATCAACCATGCCTCATGATCTACATGTGTACTTGAAGAAGCCAAGTACATATCCCCACCTTCATCTGAGGTGGTTTTCGACTCTGTAGAAGGAGCATCATCAGATCCCTTTCGTTTGTCGGGAGATTTAGATTTGCAGTCCCTTTTGTAGTGCCCTGCCTTTCCGCATTTCCAGCACACCTTTACAGGTTTTCCTGGAGATTTAGATCTCCCACTCGATGACTTATTTTTTTTTTTGTTCTGGGACCTTCCTCGTATAGACAAGGCATCACCATTCTGGCTCTCCATATTTTTCCATCTTGTCTCCTTTGTCAGTAAGGATGAGACTATTTCATCAAACTGCAAGGCAGTTGCATTGCTAGCTATTGCAATAACTAGACTATCCCATGAATCGAGTAGAGAACACAACAAAATGATGCACTTATCTTCATCTGAAATTTTAATATCAATAGATAATAACTGAATTACCACAGTATTAAATGTGCTCATATGCTCTGTCACCAAGTCTCCATCTTTCATCCTCAAGTTATACAGCTTTTTCCGTAGGAACAATTTATTCACTAGAGACTTAGATTGGTACAAAGTCCCTAACTTGTCCCACAAATCCTTCATCGTAGCTTCCCCTGATACATTCAACAATACTGAATCTGAGACACACAATCATATTGTTCTCTTTTCCTTCCAATCCAACTTATTCCATTCTTCATCGGACACTTCCGTTGCTTTAGTACCCAGATCTACCACGATCCACTGATCTTTATCCACCAACAGATCCTCCATCTTGAGTTTCCACATCTCAAAACTCTGACCATTAAATTTATCGATCTCTATCTTTCCACTTCTCGTCATCTTCTTTCACCACCAAAATCGATTCCGAAGATCTCCCACTAAACAGGGTCTACCACAGGCTTGAGTGAAACCCCTCAGTAACAAAGGCGTCCCCTTGAAGCCAAAACAACTCTGATACCAAATGCAGGTTTTATCCCTGTACAGAAATTACCTTCATACAGATTATAAAACACAGAAAATAAACAATAGCGAGAGCATAACACATTAAACACATATACACAAAGATTTTCCCATGGATCCCAAAACCGGGACTACCCCCCCGCTACACAATTGGCACAAGGAAGGGGGGAATCTAGCCCCCCTCAAACCCCCTGGTTGACTAGGGGAGCTAGGCATGGAAATAACATAACACAACCCAACAAAAATTATACATGAATTCCCAAGGGTACACTAGAGCAAAGAGACACATGCAAAGGGTGTACATTGGAGAAGTACAACAAAGCTTCCTTTCATGGTAAAGACATTCGAGCGCAATCGATCTTTGATAGAGTTCACTCAGATGTGTGTGGACCGTTCTTGACAACATCCACAACCAAGCATAGGTATTATGTAATAGTTGTTGATGATTTTTTTCGTAAGTGATATATTTTCTTCATGCAGAAGAAAGATCATGTGTTCACTAAATTTGTGAATTTAAAGCACTTGTCGAGAAAGATACAAACAGGAAAGTTAAATCTCTCAAAAGTGATAATGGTGGAGAATATGTGTCGAATGAATTCAATAACTTATGTGCATAAAAAGGCATTCAACATGAATTAATAACACCTCATAACCCATAGTAGAATGGGGTGGCTGAAAGGAAGAACACAAGTATTGTGGGAGTGGCACAGGTGATGTTATTTGATCAAGGCCTACCATTGCACTTGTGGGCTGAAGCATGCAAAAAAATTGTTTATTTGCAGAATAGAAGCCCTCATCAAATTCTTGGGATGAGTATGTTGTAGTTAAATCTAGCACCCTGTGGCACAAGTGCTACAAGGGAGATAAAGCGCCTCCTAGAGACAACCTTTGGGTTGATTGTAGACCACTACATAGGACATCTTAAATAGAGTTCTTAAGAGATAACCTATGAGGGGTTTTCAACACTCCAGTTGTCACATAAAAAGGTATTAGGATGGGCTTGGTTCATTCCTCCAAAGGTATGAGTTATGTATTTCAGATACTTCCTCACACACACTGTTCCTAGGAGTATCGCATAAAATAGAGGAGGCTGATTAATTCAAAGGGTCTTACAACTTAATAAGTTTGTAGAGTAAATGAGAGAGGATTAGGAAAAAGAATAATTCATCACATAGAGCCCAAAGAATTGAAAATTCTATATTGAACACGTAGAGTTGTAAGCCATCGGAAATTCTACACTTGTTTGAATTGCAAGCAAAGATAATGGACTGAAGAGAGGATGGGTGCTATGATTCATATAGAGCAGTTTGAAGATATAACTTCAACCCTTCATATAGGCATTATGCATTAATAAATCAATACACATGGATCTGTAAGGAAGCATGAAATAATTTCTAGTAGTTATTATAACATGAATGTAGAAAAGAATATGAACATAATGGAATTAAACAGGAGGATAACATACTGTAATACTAACAAGGGGGAATCACCACCGTTTCTTTGATAGTTTGAAAGATTTTCTTGTGTAAAGTAATACAGTATGAAAGACAAGTCATTCACTTATAGATTTACGAGCCAAATTGGTATCACAGAGTTCAAACCCATTGGGTGAGAAATTTTGGAACCTGCCAACCCTTTCTATAATGTTTCTTTCCCCTATTTATAAGAAGAGGGGAAGAGATTAGGTTACATTTGAAACAAATATCTTGGCCTGAGCTCCAACTGTCTACTAGACTGGCTGTCTCGACTAGTGTAAGGCTCTGTTGCCCAAAGATTACAATCGAGATATTATCCCTTTCTTTGAAATAAATGTTAATTGAAGAACTAATGCAAAAGGGAGGAAAAATAAAAGATGAAGGAGGAGGTGTCCTCCTGCTGTTCCATTGGAGGCCCCTGATCAAGACATGTCCCCGTTGTGATGCGTTCCTCTCTTGCGGGGTCATTTTATGTCATTTCTACCTCTACTGCGTGAATGACCAGTTTTATGGAATGGGGAGTGGGTCATTGCAAGTGCCTATCCCAGCGGTTCTTTGCTATGTAGAGGAGTGAGGCTCCATATCGAGTCATTAAGTTTTTGTGAGCATCCCATACTGGTTTAATGTTGTCCATACTCTATTTAATAATATAGTTTCCGACCCATCCGCTTTAAGAGAGCTACAAAATCCTTTCAGAACTCTGATACACCTAGGGTTGCGTTTACGACGTAACAAGAAATACTTTGGATATGGGCCTCTATCGCTGAAATATCATGAAATAGGAACGCTCTAATTTCCCCTTGGGCCCCCTTTGCTTCAACCCCTTTCTACTTATTCATATCACCTAACTGTGGGCTGTGACCAAGCGCTTAGCCCTTGAGGGTTAAGGCTCTCAACTTCTATCTAGGGGACCTTTCATTTGTAAAATGGAACACCTTTGACAACTCTTTATATCGCATCGACTGATATCTTGGACGTGAAATCCTTATAAAATATAACCTATGAAACATTGCATCCAGGGACCCTTTTCCTTATCGCAGTCACAGCCGGGGAGGAGTATCGGCGCGGGAAAGAATCTTACACTTTTTGTGATCACTGATTGCCTATCTGTGAGGTGACATCATCACTGCCACGTGTCACCCAGAAATGGCCCCGTAAGACCCCTGAAAATGTCGAAACTGAGTGACATGTGTCCAGCCGTACTGCCACGTCAGCTTCTGTATTGCCACATCACCAATCATGTCAGCTACCATGTCAACTCTGAGGACCAATCATATGCTGCCATGTGGCCCCCCTGGAGAAGAGAGAAAATGTCCTGCCCAACCCTATTTTCGCAAGCATTTCATTTGTAAATTGATTTCGGCCTCCCTTGACACTTTAACACTAAGGGCTCGAATTATTGGCGATTTGCGCTATCGGTGTGTTTCAGCCCCCACAATTCCTTAAGAATGACCCATTGCAGGTGTAGGTTTTAACCCTATACATAAATTACCTGCATACGAATTCTAAAACACGGAAAATAAACAATGCGAGAGCATAACACATAAAACACATATACAGAGAGATTTTCCCCTGCATCCCAAAACTAGGACTACCAACTTGATTTTTCATTATGTTCCTTTCAATGTTAAAATACATATTTATACATGCTGAAGCATCCAATACAATGGACCGAAAGCCATTGCGTCCAAAACCATGGACCGAAAACCATCGCGTCCAAAACCATGTGCGAAAATCATGCACAAAACCATAGGTAGGTCTACCCAACCTAATATAGGGTCCAAAAAATAACCCCATAGAGGGGGGTTAACTGCACCCCTCAAACCCCCTGTGATCCCCCAACTATGCAATCGATGCAAGGAAGGGGAGGCTCTGCCCCCTAATCTAACCTCCCAGTTAACTACATGGGCTAGTTGTGGAAAGAATATAACACGACCCAACATTCTCCCACTTGTTGTTTTCTTTCCATAGGGGGCCACAAGAAAACTTAGTCATTTATCCAACCCTGTAATGCCCATTATTTCTCTACACCAAGGTAACTTCTCAGAGCTCACAAATTTTGTCAATGCATCTGCAGAATTCTTCAAAGTGTCCACCTTTACCAGCAACACCTTTTTGTCTTCTATCATATCCCTCACAAATTGATATTGAACATCAATGTGCTTTGTCTTCGAATGATATGCGAGGATCTTTGCCAAGAAAATTGCACTTTGGCTGTCACAGTCTATCCTTATAGATCCTTGTACCAACCCCATACTTGAACACAATATCTGCAACCAAACTACTTCCTTTCTTGCATGAGTGGCTGCCATGTATTCTACCTCTATAGTTGATAGTGCCACTACAGATTGTTTCTTACTCATCCAACTGACTGCACCTCCAAATAATTTAAACACATACCCACTTGTAGATCTTCTCTAATCCATATCTCCAACCTAGTCTGCATCAACAAAGCCATGAATATCCAACAATTTGTCCAATCCCGGTCTTCCTTGGTCGCACAAACCATAATCGCTAGTGCCACGCAAATACTTGAAAAATCACTTCACTGCTATCCAGTGCTCCTTCCCTGGTTTTGACATAAACCTACTCAATACTCCCACTGCATGTGCAATGTCTGGTCTAGTACAAACCATTGCATACATCAAGGTACTGACTGCACTTGCATATGGAACATGGGAAATGTCCTCTTCCTCTTCTTGTGTCTTGGGACACTTTTCAGCAGATAACTTCACACCTACATGAATAGGAACCTTCAACGGTTTACTATGCTGCATATTAAACCTCTGCAGTATTGTCTCGACATACTTCCTCTGGTTTAACCAAAGCTTCCTCTTTGCCCGATCTCTTTTAATTTCCATGCCCAAAATATAGTTTGCAGCACCAAGAT
>APFE030465739.1:85369-97135 GCA_000404065.3 Pinus taeda
TTTATGATAATATATTAATTCTAATATATATTTATAATGGTCCACTTACATTTATAACCATATTAACTTATTTAAATAAATAAAGTTTTTACCCCTTATCAAAGTCAAACTAGCCGTTTCTCGGTCAAATCTAGCTGTTGTCATTTTAGCCTTTACCTTGTCTAGAAAATTGGGTCATTGGATATTCTGCCCTATCTATTTAATGTGCAAAGCGAGATCTACTCATTCAACTTGTCTTGACGATGAACCACACTAGTTGGTTCGAAACGTGTCGACAGAAGTATCTCTATGTGATTTTCGCCGAAGAATCTTCAAAAATTTGATATGGATCACAAAAGCCTAAATTCAATATATTAAGTTATTAAATTGAAAAATATTTACAATTTCATATTAAGTAAATTTCCTACTTAAAAAATTTAACACAAGTAATATCGGAAAGAAATATTTATATCTATATTCAAAAATAATGTTTATAATTTTGAATATGGATAAAAACAACACATGTCACCATCTATTATCAATAATTCATTCTTATGATTCACAAACAAATAAATCATTTATAACGATGTAGATGCCTTCATGATTTCTTTTAGTGGAATAGTTTGTGATACTATTGAGTTTTCCGGGCAAGCAGAGTAGTCTCATAGAAAAACCTCCAATCCCGGGGCTCAAAATTCTACCAGTAACTTTGACTTTGTAAATTGGTTTCATCCCCACTTTGTATCCATTCTCTTCAACTTTTGCAAGTCTCACAACTTCCCAACAAGGTAATCAAATTGTCTCATTCCCACTTTAGTGTGTGAAACGATCACAAAATTTCCTAAACAAGTCAAGTCAATCTAAAAATTCCCACACAAATCAATCGAACTTTTATATTTATCATGTGATCCTCAACTTTTATATTTATTCACTTGTTTTCCACACAAATCAATCAAATTATGACTTCCGAAAATGAAATCCTCCTCATGCATCCACAAATGGAATAAAACTAATATCTTTATCATCATAAGTTAATTAATACCCTTGGGTTTCAATTAGCGAATGAATCTTCATCATCACAACTACAGGTAATTAATACCCTGGGGTTTCAGTCAGCGAATGATAGGACACCGACCTTGTTGTTAGCCCGATAGTGGATGATAGTGGATGGGTGAGTTGCTGCCTCTTAGAAAGCCAACAAATCACGTACTAGATTGTTGGGTGCGTGCTAACACGTTGGATGGTTCCTTGGTGGCCTTTCAAACCGTGCCTTCCGCCGATTTTATGTTATTTTTATTTTCGAGCTTTTATATTTTAGGTTGGATGGAGATGTCACAGTGATGTTACTATTTAAATATTAAATAGTGCGCTCAAAGTAATTATATAAATTTTAGTTTAAATCTATTTTAATTTTGGATCTATAAAGCTTCAAGAGCGATCAAATCTCTCAAGATATATGATGATGATGATGATGGTGGTTAACATCCACTGAAACCAAATTGGTCTATCGGACCTATAATTTTCTTAGTTTTTAATTGTCTAGCACCTCGTCTTTCTTGGTGAGTTTGATGTTGTAGCTTTCTTTTTTCTCTATAGTCTTCCAGCTTTCTTTATCTGGCATCTCCTTCATCTCTTCTGGTTCTTGGGACATTGGTGTCTTAGCTTCGCGATCTACTGTGTTCGTCCTTTTGAAGATAGTCAAAGAAGAAGTTTCGTCTAGGAGATTTGCTTTGTTGTTAAATGAAGATTTATTTTGTGCATTATTCGAGTCCTCATAACAGTTGATGCTTGAGGGGTTGTCGAGTTCACTCTTTTGTTGTTGGCTGGGCTTCCCCCCTGTTTGTCTTGAGAGTTGTTTCTTTCTTGCCCGATTTCTTGTGATTCAGAGTTTTCTTGAGAGTATTCCTCTTTGATGACAGTGTAGTGTTCTTTTTGTGCTCCTTCCCACCATGTAGATCTGTGGTGATTTTTTTTAGCAGAATATTTTTGGGAGGCTTTTGGGCAATTTTTGGATAGGTGGCCTGTCTCAAAGCAGGATCGACATCTGAAGAGGACACTTTCATAATCGAGTTTCTGGTTCCACACATAGTCTTTACTTGTTAGGTGTATTTCAGCTGGGAATCCGGTGCTGAAGTCCATTTCCACACAAATGCGTGCATAGGTGGTTTTGGCATATTCCTCTGTTTTTGGGCACCTGCAGTAAAATTTTCCAATGGCTTTTAGAAGAGAAATTCCAGAGATGCAAGGGTATGTTTGGCAATCTCACCCAAACTGGTGTTGAGGTTATGACTTTTGTTGAGGGATCGAATGATGGATTCCATGGCCTCATGAATAGGCTTGATTTTTCCCAAAACCAAGGGTCATAATCTAGAATGCATTGTCTGCTTTCAGGGTTTCCAAAATCTACTATAAAGAAACCCCTAGCACACGGGTAGATATTAATTGCATCAGGAATTAGAGGCTTCCATACCTCCGAGATCCAATTGTATAGAGCTGTCATCCGCGGCCAAAAACCATTGAATCGATAGATTAGGTCACTTTCAAAGAACTTCAAAGCCTCATCGAGTGAGGCTTGGACCACCTGGACAGTGGGAGTTGGGGCTTCATTGATGATATGGGCCGGAGCTTGCCCCCCAGAGGCGAATGAAACTGAGCTAGCAACTATTTTCGCAAAGATGGGAGCCATCTGGAGAATGCTCTCCTGCTAAGTATAAAAGATTTATGAAGAGAAGGCCATAGGAGATTGCTGAGGAGAAGTGAAAAGCTGTAGATCTATTAAGAAGAGGCGCAAATCTATGAACCACAGAAGGCCCAATCAATGAGAAGAGAAGTAAAGAGCCACAGATCTATATCACAAATTGGTTACACATTAGCATTTATATTATATTTCATAAGAGCTTCAGATCTGGAATTCTGAGAGCCGCAGATCTGCTCATGCAGAGACGGCACAAAAGACCACAGTGCAGATCTGCTCATGCAGAGACAGAAAATCTGCTCTGCAAATGCTTTTTGGAGATCAAGAGCCGCAGATCTGGAGACTATTTATATAAATAAAATATGTGGCATGACCTCTCGCTCCTTACTCGAGTCTTTATATAAATCTCTTTTTGAGTTTTTTTTATGTAATTTCACTGAGTCAAAATATTTTAACTATACATTTTATTATTTGATTTTTATTTTTATGTAATTTGAGAGAGTCACAATGTTTTAGATAACATAACATAACAAGATATTAAATATGTTGTACTAGTGGATGTTATAACTTAAAGAATCATGAATTATGTCTGTGATCTTCCTCACATTTTCATTAGGTACTTGAAAAAGTATATTAAATAATTGTTTCTTCAAATTAATTATAAAATTAAATATTATGAATAATTAAATATTATATCTTAAAATAAGGGTAGGGAGAGTACATGTAATGCCTTCACACTCATAAGAGTATCACACACACAAGTATGTTTGGGCATATTGGAGATAATAGCCTTACCTTGATTATCCACACATATTATCAAGTATCTTTAATTTGGCACCACATGGGCTACATACAATGTTGTGGCACAACATCACATTTTAGGCAGCGATACAACTTCCATAATTCCATGGTTGGGCGAGTGAGTGAGTCGCACATCATCACAATGTCTTGGTGAAATCAGTGGCACAAGATGAAGGGTGCCATGACCAAGTTGCAACAGGTGGGTCATATAACATGGGTTCTCCCAAGGCTGAGTTCAAATATTTTAACTAATAATTATAACTATAAATTTTATTATTATTATTTTTTTTTTATGTAATTTGACAGAGTCACAATCTTTTAGATAACATAATATAACAAGACATTAAACATGTTATACGAGTGAATGTTATAACTTAAAACATCGTGAATTATCTCTATGATCTTCCTCACATTTTCGTTAGGTACTGTTGTAGCGGCTGCAACACCCTCCAAAATTTTGGCTCGCATCCAATTTCAGAGCCTCCTTTGAGAGTTTAACTTGATATTTGCACACACTCGGGTTCATCCCATGAGCTCGTGTGAGTCTTCTTGATCGTTCAACATATAGCTTTTGCATGTTGATGGCAATGTCATGCTTGTGACCATGTTCTAGTCACACACAAGGTCTTCGCTTCATATGTACGTGTTGTTTTCGTTATCAAAACATCTGTCGCGCTCAAAAATGGAGTCATATACATTGTCGTGCAAGCGTTGTCGTGGCAGTCCAACCGTCAACAACAAGTGTCGCACTTGTCGCTTACACCCTTGGTCAGTCATGTTGAACATGTGTGTTTGGATGGTTTGAGTCATCTCATTGTCAAGTCATGTAAGTGTGTTTTTGCAAGTTCACGTATGCACCTTTTCACTCGCTCACACACTTAGTCATTTTGTTGAAACTCTGACGACTAGATCACCCTCTGACAGTCGGACCTTAAACTTGCCATTGACTCGATCGACTGTCACCCAGAATAGCGCAAAAGCACCAAGCAAGCCATTTCAAGCTATGATTCTCGCAAGCTGATTAATCAACCTTCCTGTTGGTCAACTAGAGAGTTTGACCCGACAATCACCCCGAGATTGTCTCCCCTAAAAAAGTGCACAGAGGCTGCAGACCTTGCCCACTCCGATGGCTGGGAAAATTACATAGACAGGTCGGACAAACAGGCAATGCCCGTCCCTGTCTTCCTCAAAAAATTGCACAATTTTTCTAGCAAACCCACTAGTCTGCTGGCTTGCTGCTCACCCAAAAAACTACGCAGATTTCTTTAGCAAGCCCTCTGTTACCTAGCAATCTGCTCAGCCAAAAACTGCACAAAGGTGATCAGTAGGCCAGCCTTCCAACATCAACACAGTTTTTCCCCGGAGTAGCTGACTGCCAGTTCCCTCCAAGAATTGTGTAGTTTTTGTTGCTAAGCTCCAGCAGCTAACTGCCAGTTCCTTCCAACAATTGCACAGTTTTTGTTGCTAAGGTCCCAAGAGCCAGTTGTCAGTACCCTCCAAAAATTGTGCAGTTTTGGCTTCTAGGCTCCCGCTGCCCACTGCTTCCAAAAATTGTGCAGATCCTGTTTGCCCAACCTTCGTGTAGCCCAGACTGCTCCTCCCAAAAATTGCGTAGTTTTGTCCTCTAGGTGAGCCAGACCCCGCGGACAATCGCTATCAATCCGGATTTCCTGTCACCGTCTCCCAGGGACTTCTATGCAGTTTTCACCCGTAATGCCCAGAGTCTCCATCCCAGCTCGAAGCTTGCAACTTTGTCTTCTCTCCTAATAACTTGCATATGAAACAATCATGCATCACGGTAGACTAGGAGATTTATGGATTTGGTGTCGTCTCATCATGGGTGATTGTGGATACAGGTACAAAAACAAACATGCCACGACTACATATGGGATGAACAAAGGGTGTACATGTAGAAGGACATGTTCTCCAACAGATGAAAAAACGATGCATGCAAGAGATGTGCTCACAGATGGATGGACGAGCGAACATGCAATTTTCATAGATGGATGAACATGTAAAGCATGCCAACATATAAGAAAGGAGGAACGTGTGAATGAAACATCAAGCGAACCCAACGGCCATCGAAGACTCTGCACACCTTTCCATGCATTGGTGAAGCTGTGACACACCATGAGGACATCCATCACCCAGTAACATTGTAGCTTGACATGCACACCAGCAACAACACGAATGTACCAGCACTGTCATGTCGAGTCTTTTCATGAGTCGTGTCTTCCACATCTCTATTTTGAGCCATATTATCAATCAATTTAATATAATGTGGAAGCCCAAGAGACCCACTTGTCATATGAAGAGTCATGTAAAGTCGAAAGGTCATGGAAGTACATAACATAACATAACAAGACATTAAACATGTTGTACGAGTGAATGTTCTAACTTAAAGCATCGTGAATTATCTCTATGATCTTCCTCACATTTTTGTTAGGTACTTGAAAAGGTGTATTAAATAATTGTTTCCTCAAATTAATTATAAAATAAAATATTATGAATAATTAAATATTATATCTTAAAATAAGGGTAGGGAGAGTACATATAATGCCTTCACACTCATAATAGTATCACACACACAAGTATGTTTGGGCATATTGGAGATCATAGTCTTACCTTGATTATCCACAAATATTATGGGGTATCTTTAATTTGGCACCGCATGGGCTACATACAATGTTGTGGCACAACATCACATTTTAGGCAGCAACACAACTTACATAATTCCATGGTTGGGTGAGTGAGTGAGTTGCACAACATCACAATTACTTGGTGAAATCAGTGGCACAAGATGAAGGGTGCCATGACCAAGTTGCAACAGGTGGGTTGTATAACATGGGTTCTCCAAAGACACTCGTTGTGACCTCATATGAGGGTGCATGGGGTGAGAGATAAAAATTTGGGGTTTCTGCCATCATACAACAAGGGGCAAAATTGGCACAATGGCACAATTAGCTTGGTGACCTACGATGAGGGTGTTCAATTGGACCAGATTGGCATGATGTGATGGGCACTTCGGCCCAAATGAATGAAGGAACAAGTGAAGAGAAAAAAAAATCAGTTAACACATCATCTAATACGCAAAACAACAAGTGGAGGAGAATAAACACGCCTCCCAAATGTTGCTCTAGTTGGGGAGGTCGTTCACACCTCCTATATATTTCCCAAAAGGGTGTTCAATGGAGAGGTACGTGGAGATGAGATGGAATACAACATATTCTATGGTTGAGATGAACCAAGTGAGTCATACACCAAGATCTAAGAGTTAGGTAGAGAGAGCACAACATGGGTCTGGTGTTGGCCACACCTTGCCTAGCAAGGAAAAAGGAATGTGGGTCTAGGTTCTTAGGGACAAAAAATAGCAAGTCGTCAAAATGTTGCATGATGCTACTATGGGCCAAATTTGAGGGACATAAATTCAAGGTTGTAATTTAGGGTTGTAAACACCAAATTTTGGGGATTGCACCAAAAAATTGGCATTTTTCTTAGATATGGTGGTTTTGGCGAGGTTTGAATTGAGGTAAAAGAGCGGGGAGGGTTGTTAATTGTTAAAATTTGTCATTACATATACGTTGATTCGGGTATTAGGTTAGCGAGCCACCGACTCTATATTTGTCTTTTTGCATGTGTTTGGATTTGCAATTGTACATGTTTATGGAAATTATTGTGGTTGTATACTTGAAATTAGTTAAGTAACTTATTATTTAATAATAACTTAACTAAGGATCATTGTGAGTGTTAGGCAAACTAATCTCTATGGTGGAAAAGACAGATCTCCCTAAGTCTCAAACGAAATCTAGTAACAAACAAGAAAATAATTTCTACCTTTACTTAGCATATGATTGATTGAAACAAATAATATGCGAGAGATCACTTATCGGTTTAACGAAATGTCCGTCGAAGTCCTTTCATTCCTTGCACAGGTATATTTTCCTCAATGCTTTAGAGATCGTTCCAACGCGTTCCACAACTTCTCGATGATGTTTCAAAGGAAATCTTCATAGACATAAACATACAACGAATCAAAGCATCTAGTATATAAAGTGAAAGATAAATGAAACACTTAACTCGGCATATATCTAAAATAAAATCAATAACCAATGATAGCATATGTGAGTGATCAACAAATCCCACAAATGATATAAGAGAAGATGCGATTAGGAAAGAATACTTGATTTTTATTAAATAAAAGGGAGAATAAACTTACAACCTCAAATCCTTGATGTTACAAGCCTCTTCTCACGATCTCCAACCTTCTCCTTGGATGAAAATCCTTCTAGACTTATTTTTGTAGCATAAACCTACCTTCATTGGTCCTCTCCAATCCTATGACCCATGTTTTATTTATAAGCCAAGAGTAGCAGGTTTGGGGTCCTCTTCCTAAGGGATCAAATCCATAAATGGTGGGATAAGGGACCCACAAATACAGGGAAGTAGCTCCATGATGGGTGGGATCAAGCTTGAGTAGGCATCCATTTGAAGCTATTAGTTGGGAAAGATTCGACTAACAAAGTTTCTAGACTTTAGTTTTTATTTTTTACTTACATTGAGTCATGTGTGCAAGCCAAAGTGTAAAACATAGCACACTTTTGCGTAGACTCCAATGGTCTCTTCTATGTATGCACATAAACTGATTAGGGAACTACGTAGGAAGCCAAAAATAGGCTTTTGAGCCTTGAGATCTAGGAATTCCATTCTCTTTGGGATTGTTTGCATTCTATCCTTGCAGGGGGGATGCTTTGGAACACTGTGATGGATAAAGAAATATCCAAACAGACAATCATTTGCATAATGCGACTAAATGATGTGTAATAGATTACCCCCTAAAGTGGAAAATTAGAAGGGATATTTGATGACTAAAGCACTTTATCATGCCATGGTTTGGGTTAGAGACTGCGGCCAGAGACCATAAATAATCAATCAAATGTTACAATGTAATATAAAATCATTGCTGAGGTAGGCATTCTCATACTCAGAGCATAAATGTCTCAAAGAACCAGTATGGAAATACATCCGAAGATCCATATCACTAAATGACATAGTATGGATGCAACCATTAATGGATCTATGTTTACAATCATGAATATATAATAAATCGATGCAGCCTAGATGGATGAAACTAGATCCAGGGTCTTGATCTCCTTCCCTCAATCCATAGTAAGAATATAGCCGTGTGATTGAACGTCTCATATTCGAACATGGTAGGATCCACTTGATTACTTGTCAATGATGTGCACCATTAACAAGCATGAGAGAAACCACCAATAATGACAATGGTTCTGATGGTAATTCAAACACAATCTATGAAGTGTGAATAGATGTGTTGAAGTCGAACACTCATAGAATCATTCGATCAAAGGTCAATGAAGAGAACATGTCGTCGAAGGTTAAAATTTTTCCATTAAGGCCTGCAAGCTCCTAGGTACTAAAGCTTTCTAGATGACCACCCTAGATAGTGAGTTGAAGTTGATAGGAAGCAATCCATTGCTGGAGGGCCTACGACACGAAACTCATGTCAAGTTTTGAATAACAACAGTTTGGAGTAATCTAAGACTGACTCAGGGATGGTCGACGTGATTGAGAGCTATGAATTGCAAGGTAATTTTAACTTAGGTTGGACTTCTCTTGAACATATTTTTGATACGACATTTTGACTTAGCGGCATTTAACTCAAAAATAATTCCTAAACCAACTTAAGACTTTCAATGAGGTACGGTCCACCGAAAGGAAAATGGATTTCCTAACCCAAACACAAAAGTGATGGAGTGTCATGTTCAAGAGCGACAAACTACCCTTTACAATATGAACAAACGTTCTTCCCAATTTTCCCCCACCATTACTGGCAAGTACCTCTTTATTTTTGGCAAGCTTGAGGAGGATAAAATATGCTTCTCTTGTAAGCTCGTCCTTCAGATTAGTCCTTAGAAGTACTTTTAATGTACCCTAGGAAGGAGTGGTTCGGTCTCGTCATGATTGACGAGTTCTGAAGTGTTTAAGTTTTACGAGTCCAGTGAAGGGGTAACTCGATGTCGTTTTCATGTTTAAAGAGTTTGAAAAGACACAAAAAGAAAGCATTTTCAATTCTTTCAAGGTAAATTTTAACGAGCTGAGAGAAAGTAAAGCTTAATGTTTTTCATTTTTAGGGAGTCAGGAGAAAAACATAAGTAGACTCCAAAGTGTTATTTTTTCGTAAATTTAGTCTCTCAAGCTCGGAAAAAGGGTAAAATAATGCAAGAGAGAACTCTATTGACCATGATTAGTCGACGTATATGTTTTTCTAAATAGTCTAGTTCAATCCATAAAAGGGGTAACCATATACTGAACAGAGGACTGTTCATCTACTTTTACGAGTTTGAATAGTTAAGTACTCGACGATGTTTTCATGTTTAGGGAGTTTGAAAGGGGCATAAAGAGAACTCCTTGTTTATATTTTTCATAAGTTTTTAACGAGTTCAAAAAAGTGATAAAAATATACTCATTGCAAGAATGATTCATTTTTGTAAATAACCTATATTCTGCACATTTAAACTCAAAAATTATTATCACGACTCAAAAGTATAGTAAAAACATTAAAAAAAATGGATTTGAGAGGCTAATTATGAGGATGTAACCTAGGTCTTCTAACCAAACTAAAATTTTGATTTAATTTGAACATAATAAGAAGGGAAATAGACTATTTATAGCTCAACATTTATTTGATGATAATATAGAAGTAAAATTTAATCAACAATATATTAAACAAGTAATAAATTTCATTGCAACAATTTACATTAGTGATCAACAAATGGAAGAAAACATGTTCCAGTAGCTTGGTTGGGATTCTCCTGACTCTGTTAGGATGCTCCTCTTGACTACCTGACTGAATTTACCTCTCAGCCAACTATGAATGTTTTCCTAGCTTAGGAGACCTCCATAGGTTCCCTAACCCTTCAAACCCAAGTCCAACCAGTTGTGATGAGTCCAAGTTAAAACCAATAACTGGATCGACTAGCGACAGAGACATTCTCAATTCTAGAAATCAGACACTGGGAGATCAAGTGTTTGATGATGAAAATCCTGGCTTGCTCAAGACTGTCCAATATCTGAGGCAAGTTAGAAAGAAATCAGGTGGGAAGAGATGTATTATAGGAGGAAAACTGACACAGTTAGGTTTGAAAGTAATTTATCTTTTACTTTAATATTTTTTAATTTTATTTTAATTTTCACATGATAGTTTCCATACACTCTAAAATAATCTAATTCTATCATGAATCTCATGTACAAATAATTTGGGGATCGTTTAAAAAAAAAACTAAATGGAACACAAATTTTAAACATCACCAATGAAACTCATTCCACATTAATTCACGGCGTCCTTGACTTTGTGCATTTCGTGGGCATGGCGCTTTCATAATGAAAGTGGAACCCACAGCTTTTATGGGTGTAATTCCCACAACTTCCGAGCAGTTTAATCAAATTGTCTCATTCCCACTTTGAGTTTATGAGGTTTTATTGTGTGAAACGATCACAAAATTTCCTAAACAAGTCAAGTCAATCTAGAACTTACCAAAAAAATCAAGTCAAGTCAATCAAATTGTCGCGAACTTTTATATTTATCATGTGGTCCTCAACTTTTATATTTATTGACTTGTGTTCCACACAAGTCAATCAAATTATGACTTCCGAAAATGAAATCCTCATCCAACGATGGAATAAAAAAAATATTTATCATCACAAGTAATTAATACTCGAGGGTTTCAATCAGCGAATGATAGGACCCCAACCTTGTTGCTAGCCCAAGAGTGGATGGGTGAGTTGATGACTCTTAGAAAGCCAATGAATTAGGTACTAGATTGTTGGGTGCGTGCTAACACGTTAGTTCCACCATGGGCCCTTGGTGGCCTTTCAAACCTTGCCTTGGGCCATGTGCCCCCACTGTAGGGTGTGGGGTCCAAGCCTTTGGCCTCAACGTGTTTGATGGGGCCTAAGCATGTTGACATCACTTGTGTAAAAAACTGTTATTGTTATTTTCAAGCTTTTATATTTTAATTTGGATGGAGATCTCACAGTCATTTCATTACAGTCATGGTCCTCTCAAATAGTATTGCGCTCAAATTAATTATATAAATTTTGGTTTACATCTATCTTAATTTTGGATCTATAAAACTTCAAGAGGGATCGAATATCTCAAGAAATAAATCTCCTTTTTGAGTTTTAAATTTGTGGAAAAGTTTGCACCTTGAAAATTTGGAGTAAAAATTAATATTTATTTATATTTTTTATGTAATTTGACTGAGTCAAAA
>APFE030465739.1:99362-147294 GCA_000404065.3 Pinus taeda
AGTCAAAATGTTTTAGATAACATAACATAACAAGACATTAAACATATTCTACGAGTGAATGTTATAACTTAAAGCATCATGAATTATCTTTGTGATCTTCCTCACATTTTCAATAGGTACTTGAAAAGAATATTAAATAATTGTTTCTTCAAATTAATTATAAAATAAAATATTATGAATAATTAAATATTATATCATAAAATAAGGGTGGGGAGAGTACACATATTTCCTTCACAGTCATAAGAGTATCACTTACATAAGTATGTTTAGGAATCTTGGAGATAATAGCCTTAGTTTGATTATCCACACATATTTTGGGGTATCTTTAATGTGGCATCGCATGGGCAACATACAATGTTGTGGCGTGCCATCAAATTTTGGTTGGTCACATGACTTGGATAAATCCATGGTTGGGTGAGTAAGTGGTTCGCACACGATCACAATGACTTGGTGAAATCTGTTGCATAAGATGAAGGGTGCCATGACCAAGTTGTAGCGGGTGGGTTGTATAACATGGATTCTCCCAACACACTAGTTGTGACCTCATGAGGGTGCATGGGGTGAGAGATCCAAATTTGGGGTTTCTTCCATCATACGACATGGGGCACAATTGGCACAATGACGATGAAGGCATTCAATTGGACCAGACTGACATGATGCTATGGGCGCATCGACCCAAATGAATGAAGGAACAAGTGTAGACAAAAAAATGTATTCAACACATCATCTAGTATGCAAAAAAACATGGGGAGGAGAATAGACACACCTCCCAATTAGTGCGCTGGTTGCGGAGGTCGCTCACACCTCCTATATATTCACCACAAGGGAGTTCAATGATGTTAGGCCCATATAATACTAGTGATTCCCCCATTAGCATTTTCATTGTATCCCTTATTATCATTGTTGTGCCCTTATATTATTATTGTTATGTCGGCATTGATTATATTGTGACCCTTAGACTCCTATCTATAGAAAGGATGTTTTTTCATTTGTATCATTGAAGAATTGTTAATTTATGTAATGTAAAATAGGTTCCCCCCTTGAAGAGGCTGATTTTGAAGTCGGGTATCTTTCTTTTCTTCTATTTTGTGAGTTGGTTGCATAACAAATGGAGAGGTACATGGAGATGAGATGGAATACAATATAGTATATGGTTGAGATGAACCAAGTGAGTCATGAACCAAGATCGAAGAGTGAGCTAGAGAGAGCACAATATGGGTCTTCTGTTGGCCATGCCTTGGTTAACAAGGAAAAAGGAATGTGGGTTTGGGTTCTTAGGGACAAAAAATTGCAAGACGTCAAACTGTTGCATGATGCTACTATGGGCCAAATTTTAGGGTCATAAATTCAAGGTTGTAGTTTGGGGTTGTAAATGCCAAATTTTGGGGATTGCACCAAAAAATTGGCATTTGTCTTAGATCTTTTGGTTTTGGTGGGGTTTGCATTGAGTTAAAAGAGCCGAGAGGGATTTTCATTGTTAAAATTTGTCAGTACATATATGTTGATTCAAGTATTAGGTTAGCGAGCCACCAACTCTATATTTGTCTTCTTGCATGGGTTTGGATTTGCAATTGTACATGTTTATGGAAATTATTGTATTTGTATACTTGAAATTAGTTAAGTAACTTATTATTTCCCAAGAACTTAAATAAGGATCATTGTGATTGTTAGACAAACTAATCCCTCTTGTGGACAAGACAGATCTCCCTAAATCTCAAACGAAATCTGGTAACAAACAAGAAAATAATTTCTACATTTACTTAGCTTGCGATTGATTGAAACAAATAATATGTGAGAGATCACTTATTGGTTTAAAAAAATGTTTTTCGAAGTCATTTCAATGCCTTCCACATATGGCTTCTCCTTGATGCTTTAGATATCATTCTAGCTCTTTCCATAGCTTCTCCATGATGTTTCGAAGGAGATCTACATAAACAAAAACACACAACAGATCAAAGCATCTAGTATATAAAGTGAAAGATAAATAACCAATGATAACATATGTGAGTGATTAAGAAATCGCACAAATGATATCATAGATGTTGTGATTAGGAAAGAACAATTTATTTTTATTAAATAAAAGGGAGAACAAAGTTACAACCTCAAAGCCTTGATGTTTCAAGCCTCTTCTTACATTCTCCAACCTTATCCTTGCATGAAAAGCCTTCTAGCCTTATTTTTGTAGCATAAGCCTACCTTCAATGGTCCTCTCCAATCCTCTGACCCGTGTTTGATTTATATTCCAAGAGGAGGAGGTTTGGGATCCTCTTCCTAAGGGATGAGATCCATAAATGGTGGGATAAGGGATCCACAAAGAGAGGGAAGTAGCTCCACGATGGGAGGGATTAAGCTTGAGTAGGAATCCATTTAAAGTTTTTAGTTGGGAAATATTTGACTAAAAAATCTTCTAGACTTTACTTTTTATTTTTTACTTGCATTGAGTCATGTGCGCAAGACATAGTGTAAGAGAAAGCACACTTTTGCATAGAATTTAATCATGACTTCTGCGTATGCACAAAAACTGACTAGGGAACTACGAAGGAAGCCAAAAATAGTCTTTTGAGCCTTAAGATACATGAATTTCATTATCTTTGGGATGTTTTGGGTTTTATCCTTGCAGGGGGATGCTTTGGAATAGTTTGATGGATAAGAAAGATCCAAAATGACGTTCATTTTCCTAATGCGACAAAATGACGTGTAATAGATTACCCCCTAAAGTGAAAAGTTAGAATGGATATTTGATGACTACAACACTTTATCATTCCATGGTTCGGGTTAGATATTGCAGTTGGAGACTTGAAACAAGCAATTAAATGTTATGTTGGAATATAAAATCTTCTCTAAGGTATGCATTCCCATACTTAGAGCATAAATATCTCAAAGAACCAGTGTGGAAATACATATGAAGATCCATATCAATAAACAACATAGTATGGACGCATCCATAAATGGATAGATGTTTACAATCATGAATATTTAATAAATCCATGCAGCCTAGATGGATGAAACTAGATCCAGGGTCTTGATCTCCATCCCCCAATCCATAGTACGAATCTAGCCATCTGAGTGAATGTCTCATAGTTGAAAATGGTATAAACCACTTGATTACAGGTCAACGATGTGAATCATTAATAAACATGAGAGAAACCACCAATAATGAAAATGGTTCACATGGTACTTCTAGTACAATCTATGAAGTGTGAATAAATGTGTTGAAGTCGAACACTCATGAATCATTCGATCGAAGGTCAATGATGAGAACATGTCGTCGAAGGCGAGAAACCTTCCATTATATAGTATTGGCTCCAAGGTACTGAAGGTTTCTAGATAACCTCCCTAGATACTTAGATGAAGTCAATAGAAAGCAATCCCTCGTAGGAGGCCTACAACACAAAACTCATGTCAAGTTTTGAAGAAAAATAGTTTGGAGTAATCAAGGACTGACTTAGGGATGGTCGACGTGATTGAGGGTTATGCATTGCAAGGTAATTGGCGAAACAACTTTCTAACTTGGAAGCATTTGACTCAAAAATAATTCCCAAACCAACTAAAGAATTTTAATGAAGTATGGTCCACTGAGAGGAAAATGGATTTCCTTACCCGGACACAAAAATAGCAGGGAGTTTGATGTTCAAGAGCGGCATACTATCTTTTACAATATAAACAAACGTTCTTTCCCAATTTTCCCCCACCATTACTGACAAGTACCTCTTTATTTTTGGCAAGCTTGAGGAGGATAACATATGCTTGTCTCGTAAGTTCATCCTTCGGATGAGTCCCTTGAAGTATTTTTAACGAGCCCCAAGAAGGAGTGGTTCAGTCGTGTCATGATTGACGAGTCTTGCATTGTTTAAGTTTTACGATTGCAGTGAAGGGGTAACTCGATGTCATTTTCATGTTTAAAGAGTTTGAAAAGACACAAAAAGAAAACCTTTTCAATTCTTTCAACGTAAATTTTAATGAGCCCAGAGAAAGTAAAGCTCAGTGTTTTTCATTTTTCGGGAGTCAAGAGAAAAACATAAGTAGACTCCAAAGTGTCCTTTTTCGTACATTTAATCTCTCAAGCCCAGGAAAGGGTAAGATAATTTAGGGGAGAACTCTATTGACCATGATTAGTTGACGTATACCTTTTTCGTAAATAGTCTAGTTCAGTCTGTAAAAAGGGTAAACTTATACTAAATGGATGATTGTTCATTTACTTTTATGAGTTCGAATAGTTAAGTACTAAATGATATTATCATATTTAGGGAGTTTGAAAAGGGCATAAAGAGAATTCCTTATTTCGATTTTTTGTAAGTTTTTAATGATTTCAAAAAAGTGATAAAAATATACTCATTGCCAAAATGATTCATTTTCATAAATAACTTGTATTCTACACCATTAAACTCAAAAATTATCGTCACCACTCAAAAATATAGTAAAAACATAAAAAATTGGATTTGAGAGGCTAATTGTGAGGATGTAACCTAGGTCTTCTCACCAAACTAAATTTATCATTTAATTTAAACACAATAATAAGGGAAATAAGCTATTTACAACTCAACATTTATTCGATGACAATATACAAGTAAAATTTAATCAAAAACATATTAAACAAGTAAGAAATTTAATTGCAACAATTTACATAAGTAATCAATAGATGGAAGAATACATGCTCTAGTAGCTTGGTTGGGATTCTCCTGACTTTGTTGGGATGCTCCTCTTGACTACCCGACTGAATTTACCTCCTAGCCAACTAGGAATGATTTCCTAGCCCAGGGAACCCCACAAGTTCCCTAGCCCTCCAAGCCCAAGTCCAACTAGTTGTAATGTGTCCAAGTTAAAACCAAAACTCTCCAATAGATCCAAGTTTGAGTTCTCTCATTTTTCTCTCCATTCTCTCCCTTCTCTTTCTCCAAATTCCTCCCTAAAATAAAATCATCCAATGCCAAAATAAATACCAGAGATCTCCCCCCTCTCCTCTCATCCTCCTTCCCCTTTTATATTTCTTCCTCCCATCTACCTCAACTACCTATCATTAATGTCATAACTACCCCCTCATCCTTTTATTTTAATATCCTTGACTTTCCTTAGCATATCTTACCCAAAGTAGATCTGAGAAGAAACCATGGGAATAGAATATGGATATTTAATTTAGAATTTAACTGGAGAAGACATCTTGGGAATAGAATATGGATATTTAATTTAGAATTAAATTGGAGAAGACCATATCTTTTCCAAAAGTAGATTTGAAAAGACACCTTTGGAATAGAATTATAACAAATAATAAAAGTCATATTAGTAAAATAAAATTACAAATTCACAAGTGTAGGTTTATACCAATATTATTTAATATCTGTAGGTCAATTAAACACTAATCAAAATTAGCCTGATAGGGTCAATTAGATCATTACATACACCCCTCCTTTAGAAAGCTTTGTCTCGAAGTTAAAGTGAAAATGACACAAGCAGTTTGAAAGAAGTTTGACAATAAGACATAACAAAATAGAGAGATATATAGTAGTCAAATTAAGCAAGTTAAGAAATGATACCACTTCCCATCAATAGTCTCAAACTAACCTATATCCTCCTATCCTTCCTAACCTACTTATGCTCCCATCCTATCCATCCTCTGCTACAATATACTATGGCATCGATTATACTAATCAAACCACTGATAAAACCAATATGGCGGAAATTTTGACTATATCGACCTAACTTCCCTAGTAGGAAATTTCCAATTGTCATCACATGTCTAGGGGAGTGTGTCCATTGCTAACCTCTCACGATTCCAGGCTTGGAGGTTACACAATTGGAAATGCCTCCACCCATTCTCAAAACTAGGGATAACACCCTAATATTGACCAGACTACGACGTTGGTTGGATACTTATTATCGAATCATCCAATCAGGTAGCCTTGTCACCTATAATTTACACTTTACCCATGCCATAATAGTGCATATCAAGTACATAAAAAATGTAATAGAATAATGTACATCATACCATTCCTTATTGGCTGTCTCAACTCTCCCCCATCGGAAGAGTAGATCTTTGTCATTATATATTTATTTCCAATCTGCAGGTTAGTTCTCATTCATGCATATATATAACAACAAAATATATAAGTGATCTTAATCATCATGTTATTAAATCTAGTATCCACGTGTCAGTTTTGTACTTCATAACAACATACTAGAAATAAATCTTACATTAGATAAATCATAATTTTGACAAGTCATTCATTAGATAAATCATATCCCCATATATTAAACAAAAATAACTCTAATAAGTCATACACTAGATTAATCATAACCAAGTAAGTCGTACATCAGGTAAATCATACATCAAATATTTTAATCAACAATACCTAATCTATTTAATGATTTATATAAGTAGTTTCATTTATCCAAATAAAATGCATCAATATTATATAACGTTTGTAAATAAAATAACATGTAACTACAAATAGAGCATTAGCATAGATAGCTATCTAAGTCAAAATGGGCATCACAGATGCTCAAAAAGTTAGGGGTAGTCACAGCGTATAGTCTCTGCATCCTCCCAAGTAGCAGATCCTGGGCTATACTTGTCCCACTGGACCTTAACCTGATCTACCATGTGACATCTGAGTTGTCTAACACCATGGTATAATATGCATAAAGGTTCAAGCATTATGGTTCCCACATCCGAGACCTGCAATTCCCTCCAATCTAGTTTGTGATATTCATCAAAAACATAATGTCATAAAATAGATACATGAAAAACACCATGAGTTTTATGAAAATGGGGTGGAAGTACAAGACGATAAGAAACTTGTCCAATCTTATCCTTCATCCTAAAAGGTCTTATAAACCGAGGTGACAACTTCGTCACTTTCCCAAACCGAATGGTGCTTTTATTGCGTTAGATACGAATAAAAACTTGGTCTCCTACTTCATAACTACAATCAGTCCTATGTGAATTGGCATAACTCTTCTGTCTATCTTGTGTTCCCTTTAACCTTTGTCGAATTTGTCTTACCCGTTTCTCCATTTCTTGAACTAATTCTGTCCCAATTATTACTCAGTCCTCCAACTTTTCCCGACTCAATGGCATCGTGCATGGCCTCCCATATAGAGCTTGATAAGGAGGTGTCCCAATTGAACTATGGTAATTATTATTATAGGAAAACTCTACCAATGGTAAGTACCTTTACCAATAAGTTTGATTATCCATGATGTACATTCTAAGCATGTCTTCCATAACTTGATTTACTCTTTTAGTTTGCCCGTCCATTTCTGGATGATATGTAGTTCTCAAGATTAATTGAGTCCGAAATGTTGACTGCAAACTTGTCCAAAACCTAGATGTAAAGTGAGAGTCTCTATCAGAAATGATCTTTGTGGGTAACCCCTGTAGTCGAATAACTTCACTTATAAGAACCCGTGCCACATCAGATAACATCATAAGTGTCTCTCATTGGGATGAAATGGGCACTTTTGGTAAATTTATCAACTATAACCAATATAGCATTGTGCCTCTGTGAAGTGAGTGGAAAACCCACATCAAAATACATAGAAATGACCTCCCATTTGGACATAGGGATGTAATTCAGTTGTAGGAGTCCTACTAGATGATGATGATGATGAACCTTCACTTATTGACATTCATGACATTTGGTGACAAAATGGACTATGTTGTGCTTCATGCCCGCCTAAAAGAAGAGTTTCTTCATGTCTACATACATCTTCTTCACTACAGGATGTTCACAATAGATTGCTCTAGGTGACTCTTTGAGGATGGTTCTTCTTATACCCCCTTCCCGAGGGATGTACATTCTCCTTTGAAATCTCAATAGTCCATCTGGTTCAAGGACATAATCATCAAACTTTGGTTTTATCTACTTCCCACTCTTGAGTGCTGATATAACCATTAGATACCAACTATCTTCAAAGAGTTTTTCCAACACACGTTCCCTCAAATTAACCCTCAAGGTACTAGGGAGAAGATCCATGGCCTCCTGCTTTGTGCATCAACCACCACATTATCCTTTCCATTAATGTATCAGATCCCAAAATCATACTCACTCATGAATTTTCTCCATCGCCTTTGTCTAGCATTCAAATACCTTTGAGTGAAGAGATGCTTTAGACTCTAATGGTCAGTTCTTAACTCAAAGCTTATCCCAACAAGGTGGTGTCTCCACATATTTAAATCTAACATCATTGTTGCTAATTCTAAGTCTTGGGTAGCATACAACTCTTCATGTTTCTTCAACTTTCTAGATGTGTAAGCTATTACTCTGCCTTCTTGCATCAACACTGCTCAAAATCCTTGCTTTAAAGCATCTGTGTAGACAATCAAGTCATTTTCCATGTTAGGCACTCGAAGGATTAATGCACTAGTTAGTAACCTCTTTAGTTCAGTGAATGCAGTGTGACATTCATATGTCCATTCATACCTAACCCCATTTTGTTCTAATGTGTGGATGTGTTTTGCAATCTTTGAAAACACTTCCATAAACCTACAATAATAAACTTCTAGCCCCATGAAACTACGCACCTCATGAGATTTTTTCGGTACGAGCCAATGCATTATGGCCTTTACCTTTTCTGGGTCAACTGAAATCTCTTCTCCTAAAATGGTGTGCCAAAGACAATGAATTTTCTTCTGAAAGAAGGAACATTATTGACAATTTTCCATACAACTTATTTTCCCTTAAGCATGTCAATACAACCCTTAGGTGCTCTTCGTGCTCCTTTTCATTCTTGAAATACAAAAGAATATCGTCAAGAAAGACTTGCACAAATTGGTATAAATACTTCCTGAACACACCATTCATGAGACTCATGAATACTATTGGTGCATTGGTCAAACCAAATGGTAAAACTACGAACTCGAAGTGCCAAAATTGAGTCCAAAATGCAGTTTTTGTGATGTCACCTTCTTTAATCCTCAATTGGTGGTATCTAGATTATAGATCGATCTTTGAGAAAATTGTTGCTCCCTTCATTTAAGAAAATAGGTAATCTATTCTAGGTATTGGGTACCTATTCTTTATTGTGGCTTGATTCAAGTTTATATAATCTATGCATAGCCTTAAGTAACTATCCTTCTTCTTGACGAAAATCACTAGTGCACCCTAACGTGAAATACTAGGTCTAATAAATCCCAAGTCTAAAAGCTCTTTTAACTACATCTGCAACTCACAAATTTATGGATTTTTCATCCTATAGGGTGTCTTCAAGATTGGTTCCGCACTAGGTTTTAGGTCAATTGTGAAATTGATCTCCCTCAAAGTAGGTAATATAGGTAATTCCTTGGGAAAAACATCCTCGAATTTTTACAAAACTGGGTGATGACCTAGGGAGGGTCCTTTTGGTCACTTACAACCTCGACCACATATAGTTTACAACATTGTCAAAGACATCATTTTACCTTTATTGTGGAGATGAATCATAGGGACACTCCCCTCTTCATACCACAAATCTTAATTGACCTACCTTCATCATCTAAACAAATCACCTTTTTTTGAAAATTTCTACTAAATATCAATGAGCTTCTAGCCAGTCCATTCTGATGATTACATCGTATGTCCCCAATGTTGTGACGTATTCCCTCAAATTATCTATACACACCCCGAGGTTCACTTGACATTGGTAAACACTACGTCCTACTGCTTGTTTTATCCCAGAAGCCCTTTCGATTTGTTTAAATTAATCGTACTCATAAGCTGCCCACCCACATTTCTCTAATGCAACTGGTGAAATGAAATTATCTGTAGCACAAAAATCAAACAAAATTTTAACTTTTACATTGTTTTTCATACCCGAGTTATCTACCACAACAGATCAGTGTTCAACTAGTTGGTTATCAACTACTGCATAGATTTAATGGTGGCTACTTGCTCTGGTAGGGTGTTATGCTCTGGTGAATTTCAAATGTCCATTTATGTTCCATCCCTTTTACAATTTCTATGCAACCAACAGTGAATGTCACTCTATTTTCCAAGGAAATCCACTTCTTTAAAATTTAGAGATGATGCGGCATCATTCACATGTTGTCTATATGCTTATTATGTTAGGTCCCTATAATACTAGGGTATCCCCCTTATTGTTATTTTTGTGCCCATGTAGCCCCATATTTTTATTGTTGTGCTTCATAGAATCCCACTATTGTTATTGTTGTACCCTTACATTATTATGGTTATGTAGGCTCTGATTATATTGTGACCCCTTAGACTCCTATATATACAAATGAGGTCTTGTCATTTGTATTATCCAAGAATTCTTCATTTGCGTAATGTAAAGGAGGTTTTCCCCTCAAACAGGATAATTTTTAAGTCGTTGATCTATCTATTTGTGATCTAGTTGCATAACATTTGGTATCAGAGCTTTGGATTCTAGGGTTTCGCTTCTTCGAACAGGTCATCTTGGATTGTTCGCTATAATTTTTCTTCTACGAGGCTTCAGAAGCTAAAATTTTTACCTCGTGGAACCAAAATATAATATAACTTCTTCTAAAAAATTTAGATCTTTGTTTGCTATATTTTCAGAGGTATATTATGAGGAAGTTAGAGTTTTTGCGGGCTCCATAATTCTGTCTCAAACATGTGACCTAGGGAAAATCAACAACTTTTGTTTCAGGGTCGGATTTGAATTCTGTAAAAAGTCTCTAAATTTGCACATAATTTAGTTGTTCTTGTAGCAATTTTAGGGTCGAAGGTTAAAACAATGACACGCAAAATCTCGTACAACTTCTCTCTACTAAACTAGTCCATAATGAGGCCATAGTGGGGGATTTGGCATAACTCTTTCTTGAAGAATCCAATCTCAATGATACTTGTGGGGTTGTAAAGAGAACTCAGAGAGCTAATACATAAATAAATTTTAGAACTTGGAGATCCAAAATTATAGAGTTACAATCATTTCAAGATTGAGCTCCTAAAAGTAAGAAAAATGTGTGTATTTTTAAAATTGTTTTGCATAATGTTTGTTTGAAAAATCAATTTGAAGTGATTCAAGGGGCATATGGAAGCATATATATCATTGTTTGATTCCAAAATTTATTGAAACAAAAAAATGGACACAACTAGTAACCAAACATAAGCCTCTTCTAGGACACATGAAGAAGAGTAAGACATGCAGCATGATATATCAAATTTACAAGACCAAGTGCAACAAATTTCACTCTCACAAAAAGTAACAAAAAATGAATTGGAAGCCATGATGAATGTTAAGATAGATGGTATAAAAAGGTATGAGGGACTTTTGAATGATGGTTTAAAAGCAGACATGAAAGAAATGATGAATGTCAAGATAGAGGGGTTGAAGGAAGGTTTGGCAAAGTTGCAAGAAGGAAGGCATCCTAGTGGTGACAAGGAAATCCATGAAAATCATGATTAAGACAAAAGGAATATCAATTATGATTTTAGAGACTTCAATGTGGGGTTTAAGAACCACCACATTCCAAAGATATATATGACGAAGTTTGATGGCAAGGATTCGATAAATTGGATACTATAGATGGAGCAATATTTTGATCTACATGATGTGCCACCCTCACAAAATATATGTATTGCATCTTTATATTTAGAACCCAATTAGTTTGTATGATATAGATGAATTTGCTCTCGTAAACCACTTTTCACCTGGTCAATTGTTATGGAGGAAATGATAACACATTATGAATATACAAAGAGCAACACCTTCTTTATTCAATTGATAAATCACAAACAAAGGGGTTCAATGGCGGAGCACATTGAAGACTTCATAAAATTGAATATTAGGGTAATTGAGAATCCAGAGGAGCATAGAATTGATGTCTTCATGGGAAATTTAAAAGATAACATCCAACATGAGGTTCGACTTTGGGAACCCGATTCATTGGAGAAGGCATTCAAGGTGGCAATAAAAGTTGAAAGCAAAAGTATGGCAATAAGGAAGTCTACCACTCACAACTAGAAATATGGAAGTGTTGTTGGTCTTAGTCTTCCACAACCTACAAGGTTGATACCACAAAAGAGTAAAAGTGATTTATTACAGTTGTGATAGAAAATACACTAAAGGTCATAAGTGTGTTGAGAATAAATTAGTCTACATAGCTTGTGAAGAGGAGGAAGAAAAGGAACAAGAAACATCAAAAGAGGAGGATATACACTAGGAACCAACCCCACAGAAAGAAGAAATGAATATGACAATATCTTGTAATACATTGGAAGGAATTACCACTCCTCAAACTCTCAAGATAAAAGGATATATCAAGAAGAAAAAGGTAATAGTGTTGATTGATCCAGGTAGTACCCATAATTTTATTCATTTTAAGATAGCCAAGGAATTGAATTGCTTCATATATACAACACAAAAGTGTCAAGTGATGGTTGCAAATGGAGGAGCTATAAATTGCTCTGGAAAGTGGCATAATATCAAGTTAAACATGGGGGAATATGTATTGAATATTTCAATGCTTTCCATTCCAATGGGTGGTGTTGATGTTGTACTATGAGTCCAATGGTTACAATCTTTGGGGATAATGGATTTCAATTTTCAAGAACGTTTCTTGTATTTTTTTAGGAAGGAAAGGAAGTTTAATTAAGGGGTATCGAAGGGAAAATAAGAAATATAATCATCTCTAATGACATGATAAATCTTATAAATAAAGAGAAACGAGGCGTAATTACACAATTATGCTCACCAGGGGTTCCAACATCGAAATCATTTATTTCTTCAGATCTCCAAAAAGTCTCGGATAATCATTCCAAGGTGTTCGAGACACCCAAAGAGCTCCCACCTATTCATGATAATGATCACGCGACTCACTTGATTCTAGGAATTGTTCCTCCAAACATCATACCTTACAGATATCCCTATGCCCAAAAGAGTGAAATTGAATGTATGGTTGCAGAAATATTAGAGGCTAGTATAATTCAACCCAGTCAAAGTTCTTTCTCTGCTCTAGTAGTATTGGTGCACAAGAAGGATGGATCATGGCGTATGTGTCCAAATTATAGGAAGCTCAACAAGCTCAATATTAAAGATAAATTTCCCATTCCATCATTGATGAATTGTTGGATGATTTACATTGAGAAATTTACTTCACCAAGCCGGATCTTCGTTCAAGATATTAGCAAATTAGAATGAAGACTAAATACATTCTGAAAATATAATTCAAAATTCATGAGTGTCATTATAAATTTTTGGTCATGCCATTTGGCCTTACTAATGCACCTTCCACATTTCAAGGTTTCATGAATTCTATTTTCATTCCTTAGAAAATTTGTGTTAGTATTTTTTGATGACATAAATCTACGACAAGTCTTGGAAGGATCATCTTCAACATGTTTACATGGTGCTCAAACTATTGGTGGAGAAACAATTATATGCAAAAACCTCCAAATGTTTCTTTGGAGTATAGGAGGTGGAATATTTAGGTCATATTGTATCTCATGAGGGTGTTAAGGTAGACTCTAACAAAATTACAGATATTAAGGAATGGAAAATCCCCACAACCATAAAGCATCTTTGAGGGTTTCTCGGGTTGAAATGGTATTATCACAAGTTTGTTAATAATTATGGGATAATAGCGGCACGTCTAACATCATTACTGAAGAAATATGCATTTTCTTGGACTCCAGAAGAAACAAAGTCCTTTCAACACCTTAAAGAGGCAATTTGCCAAGCACTGGTCTTAGCTACACTAGACTTCACAAAAACTTTTATTGTGGAATGTGATTGTTTGGTCCCTATACTACTAGTGTAACCCCTTATTGTTATTAGTACAACCCCCTTATTATATTGTTGTGCCTATGTAGTCCCCATATTGTTATTATTGTGTCCCATAGAAGCCCACTATTGTTATTATTGTTGTGTCGGCTCTGATTATATTATGGCCCCTTATATTCTTATATATAGAAAGGAGTTCTTGTCATTTGTAGCATCCAAGAATTGTTCATTTGTGTAATGTAAAGGTGGTTTCCCCCTCGAAGAGGCTGAATTATAAGGCGTTGATCTATCTTTTCTATCTTTTTGTAAGCTAGTTTCACAACATTTAGTATCAGGGCTTCGGATTCTAGGGTTTCGCTGCTCCAAAAAGGCCATCGTGGCATTTGCACTATAACCTTTTTCCTGCGACGTTTCAGAAGCGAAAAAACAACCCATTTGAAAAGAAATTGCACTAAACCTTGGGTCCGCATTTCAAATCTTATCTCGCTATATTTTCGGAGATATGTTCTGTGGAAGTTAGGGTTTTTGCAAGCTCCATAATTTCATCTAAAACGGGTCATCATGGACTTTTCGCTATAACATTTTCTCTATGAAGTTTCAGAAGCTAAAAAAAAACTTATTTGAGAATAAAGCAGTTTGAACCTCAGGCCCAAATTTCAGACCTTGTCTCGCTATATTTTAGGATATATGATCTGAGGATGTTAGGGTTTTTGTAGACTTCTGGATTACATACTAAACAAGTGACCTTGGGAAAATCGTCAAAACTTTCTATCTGAGCATCAGATTGTAATTTCGTAAGAAGTTACCGAAAGAGAACGGACTGTAATTTCCTGTTTATATTTTTTAGATCTGAAGGTCAAAATAGTGACATGTGGCACTCCATACAAGTTAGCTCTTCTGAAAAGGTATATAATCAGGTCATCTTGGGAGATTGTGCCTAACTCTTTCTTGGAGAATCCAATTTCGATCATACTGGTGGCATTGGAAAGAGGACGCAGAGGGCTACTGCAAATCGTAATTTCAAAACTAGAAAATCCGAAATTATAGAGTTACAGTCATTTCAAGACTAAGCTCCTAAAATCAATAAAAGGCAATATGAGGAAGTTTGATGGCAATGATCTGGTAAATTGGATACTACAGATGGAGAAATATTTTGATCTACATGAGGTGCAACTGTTACAAATGGTACGTACTGCATCTTCCTATTTAGAACCAGATCAATTTTTATGGTATAAAGGGTTGTGTTCTTGTAAAGCACTTGTCACCTAGTCAATTTTCATGGAAGAAATGTTAGCACATTATGAGAATACAAAGATTAACACCTTCTTTAGCCAATTGATAAATCTCAATCAAAAGGGTTCAATGGCAGAGCACATTGAGGATTTCAAAAAATTGAATATAAGGGTAAATGATATTCCAGATAAGAAAAGGATTAATATCTTCATAGGGACTTTAAAAAATAACATTCAACATGAGGTTCGTCTTTAGGAACCTAATTCATTGGAGAAGGCATTCAGGTTGGCAAGAAAAATTGAAAGTGGAATTATGGAAACAAGGAATCCTACCACTCACAACTATAAAGATGGAAGTGTTTTTTCTTCTAGCCTTCCACAACTGTATACAAGGTTTACATGACAACAATTGGAAGAAGAAAAGAGAAAAAAGACTTTGTTACATAAGTGCGATGAGAATAACTTATTTTACATAGATTGTGAAGAGGAGGAAGAAAAGGATCAAGAAACATCAAAAGAAGAGGATATACACCAAGAACCAACCCCAGAAAAAGAAGAAATGAATCCGACCGTATTGGCAAGAATTACCACTCCTCAAAATTTCAAGATAGAAGGACATATCAAGAAGAAAAATGTTCAAGAAGTGAAAGATCACATCGAGAAAGAAGAACAGAAAAAATGGGTCACAAATATGTTGGGTTATGACTTTGAAATCATCTACAAAAAAGGGAAGCAAAATATTGTTGCAAATTCACTCTCAAGAAATGTTAAGTCCCTATACTACTAGTGTAACCCCTTATTGTTATTAGTAAAACCCCCTTATTATATTGTTGTGCCCATGTAGTCCCCATATTGTTATTATTGTGCCCCATAAAAGCCCAGTATTGTTATTATTGTGCCCTTACATTATTATTGTTATGTCGGCTCTGATTATATTATGACCCCTTAGACTCCTGTATATAGAAATGAGGTCTTGTCATTTGTATCATCGAATAATTGTTCATTTGTGTAATGTAAAGGAGGTTTCCCCCTCGAAGAGGTTGAATTCTAAGGCGTTCATCTATCTTTTCTATCTTTTCGTGAGCTGGTTTCATAACATTTGGTATCAGAGCTTTGTATTCTAGGGTTTCGATACTCCAAACAGGTCATCATGGTATTTTTGCTATAACTTTTTTCTGCAACGTTTCAGAAGCTAAAAAAAAATCCATTTGAGAAAAAAACTTTCTGAACCGCGAGTCCAAATTTCAGATCTTGTCTCGCTACATTTTCAGAGATATGATATGAGGAATTTATGGTTTTTGAAGCTCCTTAATTTTATATAAAATAGGTCGTCGTGGTATTTTCGCTATAACCTTTTCGCTACAAAGTTTTAGAAGCTAAAGAAAAAACCCATTGGAGAAGAAATCGTTCTGAATCTCGGGTCTGAATTTCAGATCTTGTCTCGCTATATTTTCAGATATATGATCTGAGGAAGTTAGGGTTTTTCTAGACTCCTAAATTACATCCTAAACAGGTGACCTTGGGAAAATCGTCATAACTTTCTCTCTGAGCAACAAATTCAAATTTCATGAGTTATAGAAAGAGGACATACTATAGTTTTCTATGCATAGTTTGCAGATCCGAAGGTCGGAATAGTGATACATGGCACATCATACAAGTTCACTCTACTGAAACATTATATAATCAGGTCATCTTAGGAGATTGGGCATAACTCTTTCTTGGAGAATAAAATTCTGATCAGATTTGCGAGGTTAGAAAGAGGACTTAGAGGGCTACTGCAGGAGATAATTTCAGAACTTTGAGATCTGAAAGTACAAAGTTACAGTCATTTCAAGATCGAGCTCATGAAATCAAGAAAAGGTGATATGAGGAAGTTTGATGGAAAGGATCCAATAAATTGGATACTACAGATGGAGTAATATTTTGATCTACATGGTGTACCACTGTTACAAAAGGTGTGTATTGAATCTTCATATTTAGAACTGGGTCATTTTTTATGGTATAAAGGGCTTTGTTCTCATTAACAACTTGTTACGTGGTCAATTTTCACAGAGGAAATGATAGCACATTATGAGGATACAAAGAGAAACACCTTCTTTAGAGAAACACCACAACAATTGGAAGAAAAAAAGAGAAAAAGGGCTTTGTTACAAAGTGGAAAGAAAAATTATGGCAACAAGGAAGCCTACCCCTCACAACTATAAAGATGGAAGTTTTGTTTCTCCTAGCCTTCCACAACCTACAAGGGTTACACCACAATCATTGGAAGAAAAAAGAGAAAAAGGGATTTGTTACAATTGTGATAGCAAATACATTAAAGGACATAAGTGTGCTCAAAAGAAATTATTTTACATTGGTTGTGGAGAGGAGGAAGAAAAGAATCAAGAAACATAAAAAGAAGAGTATATACACCAGGAACCAACCCCAAAGAAAGAATAAATGAATCCGACCATATCTTGTAAAGCATTGGAAACAATTACCACTCCTAAAACTCTCAAGATAGAAGGAAATATCAAGAAGAAAAAGGTTCTCGAAGTGAAAGATCACATCGAGAAAGAAGAAATGAATCTGACCATATCTTGTAATGCATTGAACGGAATTACCACTCCTCAAACTATCAATATAGAAGGACATATCAAGAAGAAAAATGTTCAAGAAATGAAAGATCACAACGAGTCTCAAGAAATCAATCTGACCATATCTTGTAATGCATTGGAAGAAATTACCACTCTTCAAACTATCAAGATAGAAGGACATATCAAGAAGAAAAAGGTAAGAGTGTTGATTGATTTGGGCAGTACCCATAATTTTATTGATTATAAGATAGCCAAGGAATTGTATTGCTTCCTATATCCAGCATTGGAGTGTCAAGTGATGGTTGCAAGTGGAGGAACCATAAATTTCTCTTGAAAGTATCAAGCTATCCATGGGAGAATATATATTGAATAGCCCAATGATTTCAATTCCAATGGGCAGTGCTGATGTTTTACTTGGAGTCCAATGGCTACAATATTTGGGTATGATAGTTTTTAATTTTCAAGAACTTTTCTTGAAATTTTTTTGGGAAGGAAAGGAATTTGAATTGAGGGGTATCGAAGGAAAACCCGGAAATATAATCAACTCTAACAGCATGACAAAGCTTCTAAATAAAGAACAATGGGGTGTAATTGCACAATTATGTTCACTAGAGGATCCCACATTGAAATCATGTATTTCTCCAGATCTCCAAAACGTTTTGGACAATCATTCCAAGGTATTTGAGACTCGCAAAGGCCTCCCACCTATTCGTGATCATGATCATGCTATTCATTTGATTCCACAAAGTGTTCCTCCAAACGCCAGGCCTTATATATATCCATATGCCCAAAGGAGTGGGAACTCATTCAAAAGTTGCAGAAGATCCCAGTTCAAACTGTATTGCGAGAACTTGACAAGGAAGGAAAATTCATATTGGAACTTGAAGCAGTCATAGAACCGAGAAATTGAAAGCTATGCAATAGATCAATTTCAGAGTATCTCATCAAGTGAAAGAACTTACCCGCTGAAGATTCCACATGGGAGGACAATAATTTATACAGAAGCATCAAGAACTACTCAAGCGTTGAGGACAACACTTTTTGAAGGAGAGGGGCATGTTAGGTCCCTATACTACTAGTGTAACCCCTTATTCTTATTAGTACAACCCCCTTATTATATTGTTGTGCGCATGTATTCCCCGTATTGTTATTATTGTGCCCCATAGAAGCCCACTATTGTTATTATTGTGCCCTTACATTATTATTGTTATGTCGGCTCTGATTATATTATGACCCCTTAGACTACTATATATAGAAAGGAGGTATTGTAATTTGTGTCATCGAAGAATTGTTAATTTGTGTAATCTAAAGGAGGTTGCCCCCTCGAAGAGGCTAAATTCTAAGGCGTTCATCTATCTTTTCTATCTTTTTGTGAGTCGATTTCATAACAAGAAAGGATGAGGATATGGAAGCATTGTTTTATGCTATTTCTATTATCCAACTAGATTGGATAAACGAAGAAAGGGATGAATGGAAGAAGGATGAAGAACTGTGGCCACTCATTCAAAAGTTGCAGACCAGTTCAAACAATATTGCCAGAACTTGACGAGGAAGGAAAAATCATATTGGGACCTGGAGAAGTCACAGAAACAAGAACCCGACAGCAGCGAAATCGATCAATTTTAGAGTATCTCACCAAGTGGAAGAACTTACCCGCTGAAGATTCCACATGGGAGGACAAGAATTTTATAAAGAAGCATCAAGAACTACTCAAGCGTTGAGGACAACACTTTTTGAAGGAGAGGGGCATGTTAGGCCTCTATACTACTAGTGTAACCCCTTATTGTTATTAGTACAACCCCCTTATTATATTGTTGTGCGCATGTATTCCCCGTATTGTTATTATTGTGCCCCATAGAAGCCCACTATTGTTATTATTGTGCCCTTACATTATTATTGTTATGTCGGCTCTAATTATATTATGACCCCTTAGACTCCTATATATAGAAAGGAGGTCTTGTCATTTTTATCACCCAAGAATTGTTCATTTGTGTAATGTAAAGGAGCTTTCCCCCTCAAAGAGGCTTATTTCTAAGGTGTTCATCTATCTTTTCTATCTTTTTATGAGCTATTTTCATAATAGTGATGCTTCAGGAAATGAATTGGTGATGTTTTAATGCAAGAGGAAAGACCCATTTCTTTTGAAATTTGTCCAATCAAAGGACAATATTTACACAAACATATTTATGAGAAGGAAATATTGGCAATACTACATGCACTAAATCAATGGTGACCTTACCTAATGGGAAGACACTTCAAGATAAGCACAAATAATGAGCTACACAAATACCCAAAAACCCACTTCACTGTTGTACAATGCTCCTTCCTTGGTTTTGACTGACTGCACTTGTGTAAGGAAAATGGGACATGTCCTCTTCCTCTTCTTGTGCCTTGGAACACTGTTCAACAAATAAATTTACACCTATGGGAATAGGAACATTCACCGGTTTACTATCCTGCATATTAAACCTCTGCAATATTGTCTCAACATACTTCCTGTGGTTTAACTAGAGCTTCATTTTTTCCTGATATCATTTAATTTCCATTCCCAAAATATAGTTTGTAGCACCAATATCTTTCATGTCGAATTTGGAGGACAATTGAGTCTTCAATTCCTGCATAATTTCTTTTTTATTTCCAATCAACAACATATCATCCACATACAAGACCAAATAAATAACACAGTCGCCAATTAATTTAAAATACACACAATGATCTAATTTTCTTATGGTGAAGCCAAGTCCTAGTATATATATATCAGATTTTTGATACCACATCCTTGGTGACTGTTTTAACCCATACAATGACTTTCTTAACCTACATACCAGTTATTTTTACCCTTCACCACAAATCCTTTAGGTTGCTTCATGTAGATCTCTTCTTCCAGATCCCTGTGAAGAAATTTTGTCTTCACATCCATCTGTTCTACCTCAAAATCAAAAGCAACAACAATAGATAAAACTAATCTAATAGAAGCTATATTGTCAATAGGAGAAAAAATATCACCAAAATCAATTCCCAAAACTTGGGAAGAACCTTTTGCTAACAATCAAGCTTTGTATTTCTCCACCTTGCCTTCTACATTCATCTTCTTCTTAAACACCCATTTGTTGCCAATGGGTTTCCTTCCAGCTGACAACTCCGCCAGATCCCAAGCCTCATTTTTGTGTGAAGATGTCATTTCATCAACCATGGCCTCTTTTCAGAGTTTTCCATCCTCTGAATCTACTACTTCCCTGATATTTATGGAATCATTACCAGTGATAGATAAAGTAAAATTAGAACAAAAATAAACTAGACTATACCTTTCTGGTTGTCTTCTTTCTTGAACTAATATTCTCAAAGCTGGAGTTTGTGGCTCTTCATCTTCTGATCCCTTTTCTGTTGTAGAGTCTGATTCCTCCACCTTTAGCTCAAACTCTATCTTCTCGGGTTCCTTTGGTAGGGATTCATGTTTAATAACATATTTCACCTCTCTAAACACGACATTATGACTATACACAACCTCCCTCTTTTCTCAGCTCTAAAGGTTATAACCTTTTAAACCATCCTTATACCTAATAAAGATGCACATTTCATATTTACTATCCAACTTGGTTCTTTTCTCCTTTGGAACATGTACATATGCATCACATCCAAATACCCTCATATGTGAAAGAGATGGTTTCTTACCAGTCCATACCTCTTGTGGAGTATTATCCTCCAACGCTGATGAAGTTGATATGTTGACCAGGTAACATGTAGTCTACGTCGCCTATGCCCAGAATTGTTATCCTAACTCGACACCACTAAGCATGCTTCTTGCTTTTTCCATCATCGTCTTGTTTATTCTTTTTGCAACTCCATTTCTATTAGGTGTGTATCGAGTAGTCTTCTTCCATGCTATACCACACTTCTTACAAAACACTTCAAATTCCTTCTTTCAAAACTCTCCATCGTTATCTTTCCTCGACACCTTTATCTTCTTCTCTGTCTGGTTTTCCATGAGATTCTTAAATCCTTTAAACCTATCAATGACTTCAAATTTCCTCCTAAGGAGATATATCCATGTATTCCTTGAGAATTCATATATATATATATATATATATATATATATATATATATATATATATATATATATATATATATATGATACATAGTAGACCAACTTACCCAGTGATGGAACCGACACAGGTCCAAACATATCACTGTGCACAAGCTCTAATATATGTTTCACCCTCTTAACACCATAAGGGAAACTCACCCAATTCTACTTCCCATATACACAATTTTCACAAAAATCAAAATCCATAGGGAAATTAGGCATACCATTACCATGAAGTATTCGAAGGCCCTTCTCTCTAATATGTCCAAGCCTTTGATGCCATAGCATGATATTTTCTTCAAAGACCACTAGATTTTCTACTCTACTTTCAGGAACCACAAAAATTTTGCACCGATCAATAACAATGCAACCATGAAGCCTATACAAAGTTCCAATCTAAATTCCCTGCATCAATACTAATGCTCCCCGAACCATCTCACAGGTATCTTTCTTGAACACTATTTTTACACCCTCATCATCCATCTTGCTTACAAAAATCACATTTTTGGCCAATGTAAGATTATGAAGAACACTCAGAAGCCTTCTAATCCTTCCACCTTGCAGCTTTGACTTGAATTTTCCATGACCAACGATTCTAGCCTTCTTTTCAACCCCTAAGAAGACATCACCACCATCATATTTATCATACTCACAGAACCACTCCCTGTGGGGAGTGAAGTGAAAGGATGCACCTAAGTCAATCAACCATGCCTTATGATCTACATGTGTACTTGAAGAAGAAGCCAAGCGCACATCCCACCTTCATCTGAGGCTGTTTTAGATCTATAGTGCTTTTTGCAGTGCCCTTCCTTTCCTCATTTCCAACACACTTTTATAGGTTTTCCTAGAGATTTAGATCTTGCACTCGAGGATTTATTTTTGTTTCTGTTTTGGGACAATCATCATACAGACAAGGCATCACCTTTCCGACCCTTTGTATTTTTCCGTCTCATCTCCTTTGACAGTAAGGATGCGACTATTTCATCAAACTGCAAGGCAGTCACATTGATACCTATTACAACAACCAAAATATCCCAGGAATCTCGTGGAGAACACAAAAAAAATGATGAGCTTATATTCATCTAAAAATTTTATATCAACAAATAAAAACTGGCTTACCACAATATTAAAGGCGTTCAAATGCTCTGTCACTGAGTCTCCATCCTTCATCCTCGGGTTATAAAACTTTTTCCATAGGAATAGTTTATTCACCAGAGACTTAGATTGGTACAAATTCCTTAACTTGTCCCACAAAGCCTTCACCAAAGCTTCCCCTGATACATTCAACAATATTGAATCTGAGATACACAACCATATTGTGCTCTTTGCGTTTCAATCCAATTTCTCCCAGGCTTCAGCTAACATTGCCGTTGCTTTAGTACCCAGATCTAACGTGATCCACTGGTCTTTGTCCACCAGAAGATCCTCCATCTTGAGTTTCCACAACTCAAAACTCTTACCATTAAATTTCTTGATCTCTATCTTTTCACTGCTCGCCATCTTATTTCACCACAAGAATCGATCCTACAGATCTCCCACTAAACAGGGTCTACCACAGGCCCAAGAAAAACCCCTCAACAACAAAGGCATCCACTTGAAGCCAAAACAACTTTGATACCAAATGTAGGTTTTAAACTCGTATAGAAATTACCTGCATATGAATTCTAAAAATAGAAAATAAACAATGACGAGAGCATAAAAAATAAAACAAATATACACAAATATTTTCCCTTGGACCCCAAAATCAGGATTACCAGATTGAGTTTCCATTATATTCCTTTCAACGTTGTAATACATATATATACATGTCGATGCATCCATAAACCCCAATCCATTAACCCTAGATTAGAACATAACTGTAGTTCCCTGGACTGGATCTAAAAAATACCATGGGAAGAAAACCATCATGCCTAAAACCATGTGCAAAAACCATGTACAAAACCATAGGTAAGTTTGCCCACATAATATAGGGTCCAAAAAAAAATTCCCTGGGGCACTGTCCCCCACAAAATCCCCGATAAGGGGGACTTCCACCCCCTCTGTGACCCTCCTGCCATGCCCGACACAACAGACAAGAGGGGCTATCACCCCCCCTTGTGACCCTCCTACATGCAGGCCTAGTCATGGAAAGAATATAACGCACACCCAACATTGCTAACAAAATAAGGTTGAGACAGTTAAGACCCCGAGTCTGCTACAACCTTTAGCAATTCCAAGTCAGCATTGGGAGGAGGTATCAATGGATTTTATCACAGGTTTACCCAAGTCTGAAGGAAAGAGTTTCATCATGTTGGTAGTTGATAGGCTTACCAAGTATGCACACTTTTTTGCATTATCTCATCCTTTTAAAGCCAGAACGGTTGCTACTACATTTATGGAAACAATTCAAAAGCTTCATGAACATTCAAAGATTATAGTAGGTGGCAGAGATCCCATTTTCACTAGAGATTTTTTGATGGAATTATTCTCTTTTCTTGGTACTCAATTAGCTCATAGACAATCTTATTGTCCTCAATCTAATGAGAAAACTGAGATAGTGAACAAATGTTTATAAGGATATCTTTGTTGCTTTGTATATGATAAAAAAACACAATGGGTCAAGTGGTTACCTCTAGTTGAATGGTGGTATAACACTTCATTCCATACTGCAGCAAAAATAACCCCATTTATGGCCCTTTATGGATATAATCCACCATCCATCACATCATCTTTAAGGGAAAATTCTAAGTTTCAAGCAGTGGAAGATCACATTAAGAACCAACAACAAGTTCTCCAACTCTTAAAGGATAACCTCACTCTGGCGCAGAATCAAATGAAACAACAGGCAAATCAACATTACAGTGAAATAATTTTTGATGTAGGTGTCTGGGAATTTTTATGGCTACAACCATACAAACAAATGTCTCTCAAGCAAGCTAAGAAAGGTAATAAATTATCACCCAAGTACTATGGTCCTTACAAGGTGTTTCAAAATATTGGTATTATGGCATACAAATTGGAGTTGCCTGCATCTACCCAAATTTTCCATGTTTCTTGCTTAAAGAAGGTTATAGGTGACAAGATTCCAGTTCAAACAGTGTTGCCAAAACTTGATGAAGAAGGAAAAAATATATTTGAGCCTGAAGCAGTTATGGAAACAAGAACCTGACAGCTACGGAATCGATCAATTTTAGAGTATCTCATTAAGTGGAAGACTCATCCACAAAAGATTCCACATGGGAGGATGAGAATTTTATACATAAACATCCGTAACTACTCAGGCGTTGAGGACAACACTTTTTCAAAGGAGAGGGGAATGTTAGGTCCCTATACTATTGTATCCCCCTTATTGTTATTGTTGTGCCCATGTAGCCCCCATATTGTTATTGGTGTGGCCCATAGAAGTCCACTATTGTTATTGTTGTGCCCTTACAATATTATGGTTATTTAGGGTTTGATTATATTGTGACCCCTTAGACTCCTATATATACAAAGGAGGTCTTGTCATTTGTATTATCCAACAATTTTTCATTTATGTAATGTAAAGGAGGTTTCCCCCTTGAAGAGGATAATTTTTAAGTCATTGATCTATCTATTTGTCAGCTAGTTGCATAACATATTATAAATGAGTCCTCACTAGTGTATCGTTTATTATGTTCTTAATTTTAGATGGTGATATAATAGCTTAATTATATATTTTCCAACATAAGTTATAATTCATTCAGTGATTCCTAACAAAAACTGTTGTATATTGTATCACTTTTTTCATATGAAAATAAATTTACTGGCTCAAGAATTTAGTATATGGAGAAGGCATGGTGTGTTATTCCTAAATACAAGTGTTTACAACTTTAAATATTAAATGATACTCCTAGATAAAATGTCTTAAAGTATACACCTAGATAAACCCTCTGTAAACTTATAACTTCTACATTTCATTCCAAAGAAAATTTAATCATGCTTCTAGTTTTTGACTTGCCCAATTTTGAATCTTCATTGTGGGGCAAATTTTTTATGATTCTATGACCAAAGATTCATGTAGTTTGAAAATTTTCCCTTTTGGTTTTTTGTTTTTTATTTTTTTCTTTAAATATCAATCCATCCTTGATTTGAGAGCTTTGAAACTAATTGTATTAAATATGGCCGCTTCTCCATTAGATTTGATAAATTTTTTCCATTGAATTTTATGGAAAGGGTTGATTTTCCTAGTTCCTCTAAAGCATCTTCCCCAACTGATGACCATGTGAGTAGGTCAATGGTTGTAATAATATGTTGAAGTCCCTAACAATATTTTTTGTGTCCCTTCATTTATGTTTGGAAGATCTCCAATCTCATTAGAATATGGATTTAGAGCCTTTTTTTATTTTAGGAGTTTCTATTTATGTGCTTCTTTAGCTTAATAAAATTTACCCTTTGGGCTAGAGGAAACCAAATGTCCATGAAGGGTTAATTGGTGAAGGCTTAATTTATTACCAAAATATGAATCTTGAAGGGAAAAATTCTAAACACGATGTTCCTTGATGGGGTATACAAACCCAAAACATAATAATAATAATAATAATAATAATAAAATAAATAAATAAATAAATTGATTAATTAATTAATTAAAAAATATAAATATAAATATAAATAAATAAATAATTATTTGTCTAACAGGTAAAAGGAATCCAAATTCCAACCCTAGGTGGCACGATCACCTTCATAGAGGAAGAAGAAGGAGAATATTCTTTCTTCCTATTTTGATCTCCAAACATGGGCAGGGAGCCTTTGTATTTTGTCTCAGGCATTTGATTTTCCACCAGGGGTATGAGATCAAAACACTAAAGACATGGACTTCCTTTCCTTCCCAAATCAAAATTCACTACGCAACAACAAGAATCAAATCAAGATCAAGATCAAGAATAAGATGATCAGGAGATGGTGACACATTTTTTGATGATGCTTATGGCCGATGGTAGTGACCAACACTCAAATTCGTTAACCACCAAATCTTTATCTAAATCTCTTGCCCCCTCCACACTCCACCCGATCAGATGGAGGATCAAGAAGTCCAAGATGTATGATGTTGGGGATGTAGATTTTACATACAGTTTGAAATGGGAGGACAGAATCAAACCGAAGATTATGATGAGCTCATATGCATGTAAGTCTTCCAACAAGAAGTTTCCTTCATTCCAAGCTCTGGATGGCCACAAAGAAATCTTCCAATTAATGGATTCTAAGTCTTGTAGAAATTCCTACAAATTCTCTACAAATCTACCTCTGAGATCTATGTAGAAAATCTAACTATAGATTAACTCGATAATGCAATATACCAAAGCAAAATACTATAATCTACTTCTAATATCAAACTTATGGAAGCTTAAATATTGAGAAAGATCGAGCTAAACACATATAACCAGAAGAAGATTCAATGCACATGAAACACAAAAAATACTTAGGGGAAAGCCTTAGATAAAAACCCCACTATTTGTGTTATCATACAAGGTGGAAATACATCAGAATTATACATGGCCTTATCTCTCACAACTAGCCAGCTCTCAGTACAATCCTCCTGGATGCTCACAGGCAATCAAAGCTTCTCACAAGCCTTCTCCTCTGCCCTCCAAGCTCCTATTTCCTTGTGTAGTTTCTCTGGGTGATCCTTCTGTTACCAAGTGTAACACTGATCACTCACACTGATCTCACACCCTGTAAAACTACACAATCCTCAAGGAACCTTCTCCTTCTACATGTATGAGTTTCCTTTATAGGAGAAAACATGCAACTAATAGTACACTATCCCTATCTTTAATCTCAACTGGGTCTTTTTTAGAATAGACATGCATGAGTTATTAATGAGAGAATCTTCAATTATTTGGAGTACACTAGTTGGGTGCATGCATGCATTAACTAACTGAACTCACAATTAGTTCCTCAAACAGTTTGGAACTAATTTAACTGGACTTAACTCAGTAAACTGAGCTAACTGATTACAACTCAAATACCAACTCAATCTTATCTCCTTAATTAAGGGATAATCTCCTTAATTTAAGGGATAACTGTTGCATGACTTCACAAAGACTTCTAACTTGAATTTCTCCAACTAATTAATCCATAATGAATTAATTATTTATTTTTCAAGCAGCTGGTGAGACTAAATTCGAATTTTAATTCAAGTACAAATTATAATTGGAATATTCTGGATTCTATTTTTATCATTTCTTGTTGCTATTTTCAACAAGTCTAACTTTCACAAGCTGCTCATTCACAACCAAAATGATGAGGGATTTAAGGATGCAGCTTCGACTTCTCTCTACAAGCCTCCCGTTGAGACTTATAAGCAAATTTTGTCTAATGAAATTAAGAAGTTTGGGTGCATGAATGCCCTGTTGGCACATGAATTTTCCATTTGGCCAAGATTTGGGCAGTAACAAGAGGACTACTCTAGTCCCCCTGCTACTAGTACAAACACTTATTCAAGCTTCAAACATGGCGAAACAATCCAATCACTTTTTTGTTTATATCTATACTCATTAATGATTCTCTTTTAACATATTGAACATGCAGATATGCCTTGACCCCAACTAGATATCCTCGACTTTCAAATATCAAGTCTATGTAATAAATAATGGGAATTAACCTTTCGATATATAATTTGTAGACTGATGATGCAAGCGAACACTATTCACCTAGTGAAATCATGTGAAATGATAGATTTCCATGAGTCATGGCATGCCTTACTATTATACATTGACTTACACACACACACACACACACACACACAGAAGGGGAAGAGTGAGAGAGGAGGGAGGAGAGAAAGTGAGAGGAAGAGGGAGGGAGAGAGAGATAGATACATATGGAGAGAGAGTGTATGTTTTAGGGGTGAGAAGGAGAGACAAGGGGAGATAGAGATATAGAAGGAGGGGGGAGAGAGGGAAAAAGAGAGAGGCTAAGAGAGGTGGGGAGGAAGAGAGATAGATATGGAGAGAGAGAGAGAGAGAGAGAGAGAGAGAGAGGGAGGGAGAAGAGGGGGAGAGAGAGATAGATTGATAGATATGTAGAGAGAGTGTGTGTATGTTGGGGGCTGTGACAGAGATATAGATGGAGAGAGAGAGAGAGAGAGAGAGAGAGTATGTGGGCTGATATAGAGAGATAAAGAAGGAGAGGTATAGGGAGATAGAGATATAGATGGAGGGGGAAAGAGGGAAGAAGAGAGAGACAAATAAAGGGAGAGAAAGAGAGAGAGGCACATGTGTTTAGGGGGATGAGGTAGAGAGATAAATAAGGAGAGATGGAGAGAGGTATAGATATTTATGGCATGGGGGAAGAGGGAAGAAGATAAAGATAGAGAAAGGGAGGGAGAGGTGGAGAGAGAGAGATAGGGGGAGAGGGAGGGGGAGAGAGAGAAGGAGAGAGGGAGGGAAATAGTCACAGAATGGAAGGTGGAGAGAGAGGGAAGAAGAAAGAGACACACAAAGACAAATACAAGCATAGAAGTTAGATATAGAAAGTCATGAATATTTTGGTTTTTCGCTAAAATATATGTATTGATTTTAGTGTAGTTGTTGATTTCTAATCCTATTTGATCGCTTGCACTAGATGCATTGATTTCAGTGTAGATGTTGATTTCTAGTCCTATTTAATACCTTACATTAGATGCATTTATTTTAGTCTAGATGTTGATTTCTATTCATATTTGATTACTTGCACTAAATGCATTGGTTTCAATGTAGATATTTATTTCTAATCGTATTTGATCGCTTACACTAGATGCATTGATTTTAGTGTGGATGTCGATTTCTAATCCTATTTATTGCATTATATTAGATGCATTGATTTTAGTGTAGATTATTATTTTTACTCCTATTTGATTGCTTGCATTGGATGCATTGGCTTTAGTGTAGATATTGATTTCTAATCATATACGATTGCTTGCACTATATGCATTGATTTCAGTGTAGATGTCAATTTTTAATCCTATTTATTACCTTACACTAGATGCATTGATTTCAGTGTAGATGTTGATTTCTACTCCTATTTGATTGCTTGCACTGAATGCATTGGCTTTAGTGTAGATATTGATTTTTAGTCCTATTTGATTGCTTGCACTAGATGCATTGATTTTAGTGTAGATGTTGATTTATAATTCTATTTGATTGTTTGAATAGATGCATTGATTTTAGTGTAGATGTTGATTTCTAATCATATTTGATTGTTTGCACTAGATGCCTTGATTTCAGTCTAGATGTTGATTTATGATTTGATGCAACTACATGTATGATGTACATTAATTTCAAAGTAATTGGATTAATAGTCTGCATTGATTTCAGTGTAAGTACATCTGTGCCCCCTCTATATATATATTTTTCTCCCATTGTCTCTCCTTATTTATCTCTCTATCTCGCCCGCCAAACATACAGTCTCTCTCTCTTCATATCTATTTATCTCTCTCTCTATCCCCCCTTTTCCACTCCCTTTCTCTCTCTTCCCCCTATCTATCTCTCTAACAATTCTTTCCCCGTATCTATATCTCTTCCTCCTTCCATGTATTTTCATCTCTCCTCTTCTCTCTCTCCCCCCTCCATCTATATCTCTATCTCACCACCAAAACATACAAACTCTCTCACAGTGTGCACACGTAAACATTATTCATGACATGAATTGACTAATTTGTTACAATAATTCAACCACAAATACAATACAAATGTCTTCTTCTTAAAACTATAAACTGTTTGTAATTCACTATATTCTTATTATCACACTTCTATCATTCATCATTGCTACATTGTCACTTTGCACTTAAAATTTTTATTTCATTATTTTTCATCATTCAAGTTACTAACAGTCTCACTCATCTCAATAAATTGAGGTAACTAAGCAAACTTAAAGTTAAATTGATCAAATTAGTATTAGACATATTTAACACATTTAAAATGATCAAAATAATTATATGTTCAACAAATTTTGTATGACTACACACAACTAAAACTAGCCTAGATCCATCTTAACCCCGGATCTATCAAGAGCCGAGAGGGATCAAATCACTCAAGATGCAAACCTTTCCTCAAGTTTTGCACTAAAAAAAATAGGTTTGCACCTAGAGAGATTTAATCCCTATCAACGCTTGATAGATCCAGGTTAAGGTGGATCTAGGCTGGTATTAAATAATCAATATGACCATCAAATAAATCAAAGGAATTAAGATATATATATATATATATATATATATATATATATATATATATATATATATCTATTTCTCTTTGGTAATATATCTCTTTCATAAATATTTATAAAATGGTTTTTCAAATATAATAATTAAAAAATCCTTTTATTTCAAAAGCATGACTATAGTATTGGTTAGAACTTCATATATTTTTATATTTATTTATAATTGTTAAAAATATATATTTTTTATTATTATTTTCTTTAAGCTACATTAAATTTATTTTCAATTTTAAAAATTATATAAATATATTCTAGGAAAAATCTTAAAATAAAGAAATTTCAATTTTAAAGATAACGTTTAATTAATCATATTAAGTATAATACTTTAAATGGAAAAATTACTTATTCTCTCTTTATTCGATTATTTAAAAAAAAAAAGCAATACCTAATTCTTAATTCAACAATGAAGCGTTGGCAATAAACCCTAAAATAAACATCAAGCCCTAATATTAATTTTATAAACGGCGAGATTATAAACTCAAGGGATTAATATTAAAAACCCAAGGGATTAATATTGAAAACACAAAGAATTAATATTGAAAACATAAGGGATTAAACCCTAGGATTAATATTATAAATACTATGAATAATATTAAACCTTGAGAATATGAGCCCTTAGATAAATAAAGCCAAGGGATTGATATTTTAAACCCAAAAGCATAACAAACTCAAGTGACTACTAAACCCTAGGGTTAATATTAGAAACCCTTAGATTAATATGTCAACCATGGTTCATCAAAATCATTCATGGTCAACCATGGTTCATCAAAATCATTCATGGTCAACCATGGTCCAACATTGTATTGTGACAAAGATTGTTTATTAAAATCAACCATGGTCTAACTTCGCATTGTGGTAAAGATTTTCTCGAAACAAAAATAATTCATGGTTAACCATGGTCAACCATGGTCCAATGTAACATTGTGAAAAAGATTGTCTCAATATGAAAATCAACCATGGTCAACCATGTTTATCTTAGGGTTTATAATATTTATCTTATGCTTTATATACCTTGGGTTTATAATATTAATGCCTTGGGATTAATATTATTCCATTGGGTTCATAATCCCTTGGGGTTTTGGTATTAATCCCTTGGGTTTATGATATCAATCCCTTGGGTTTATTCATCTAAGGGTTCATATTCCTAGGGTTTAATATTATTCACTTGGGTTTATAATCTCTTGGTTTTTTAGTATTAATCCCTTGGGTTTATTGTTTGATTAGGTTTATAATATCAATCATGGTCAATAATGGTCAACCATGGTCAACCTTATTTTATAAAATCAATCAGGGTCAACCATGGTCCAATGTCGCATTGTGACAAATATTGTCTCAATATGAAAATAAATCGTGGTCCAATGTCACATTGTGAGAACGATTAGCTTGATATGAAAATCAATCATGGTCAAGCATGGACAACCATGATCCAACATTGCATTGTGACAATGTAAGGGTTTAATAATATAAGGGTTCAACCATGTTCGATCATGGTCCAACTTCGCATTGTGACAAAGATTGTCTCAATATGAAAACCAATCATGGTCAACCACGTTTAGTTAATGGTTTATAATATTTATCTTAGAGTTTATATTATTCACCACGGTTTAATATTTCTCCCATTGGTTTATAATTGCTTGGGTTTTTAGTATTAATGCCTTGGGATTATCATTCCCTTGGGTTTATAATATCAATTATGGTCAACCATGGTCAATCATGGTCAAACATAGTCAAGTCAATCATGGTCAACAATGGCCAACCATGGTCAACCATATTTTATAAAATCAATCTTGGTCAACCATGTTTATTTTAGTGTTTATAATATTTATCTTAGGGTTTATAATATTAGTCCCTTGGGTTTAATATTACTCCCTTGGGTTCATAATCCAATGTGGTTATAGTATTAATCCATTTTGTTTATTATTCTCTTGTGTTTATAATATCAATCCCCTAGTTTTATTAATCTAAGGGTTCAACAATGGTCGAGAATGGTCCAACATCACATTGCAATAAAAATTGTATCAATATGAAATCAACCATGGTCAACCATGGTCTACCATGTTTATTTTAGTGTTTATAATATTTATCTTTGGGTTTATATACCTTTGTTTTATATTATTCCCTCGGGTTTATAATCCCATGGGTTTTTAGTATCAATCCCTTGGTTTTATTATTCCCTTAGGTTTATAATATCGATCATGGTAGACCATGATCAATCATGATCGACCATGGTTGATCATGGTGAACCATGGTCCAACGTCGCATTGAGACAAATATTGTTTCAATATGAAAATCAACCATCCTCAATCATGGTCCAACGTCACATTGTGACAAGGATTGTCCCAATATGAAAATCAACCATGGCCAACATGTTTATTTTAGGGTTTATAATATCTATCTAAGGGTTTATATACCTTGGGTTTATAATATTAATCCCTTGGGTTTATTATTATTATGTTGGGTTCATAATCCCTTGGGGTATTAGTAGTAATCCCTTAGATTTATAATATCAATCCCTTAGGTTTATTAATATAAGGTTTCATATTCATAGGGCGTAATATTATTCCTTTGGGTTTATAATATCAATCCCTTGGGTTGATTAATCTGAGGGTTCATATTTCTAGGGTTTAATATTATTCCCATGTGTTTATAATCCCTTTGGATTTTAGTATTAGTCCCTTGGGTTTATTATTCGCTTGGGTTTTAATATCAACCATGGTGCAACTTTGCATTATAACAAAGATTGTCTCAAAATGAAAATGAACCATGGTCCAATGTTGCATAGTAACAAAGATTGTCTCGATATGAAAATCAATCATGGTCAAGCTTGGTCAACCATGGTGAAATGTTACATTGTGACAATCTAAGTGTTTATTAATCTAAGGGTTCAACCATGTTCGAGCATGATCCAATGTCACATTGCAACAAAGGTTGTCTCAATATGAAAATCAACCATGTTCAACCTTGTTTTTTTAAGGGTTTATAATATTTATTTTAGTGTTTATATTATTCCCTTGGGTTTAATATTTTTCATTTGGGTTTTTATCCCTTGGGTTTATTATTCCCTTGGGTTTATGATATCAACCATGGTCAACCATAGTCAACCATGGTCAACCATGTTTATTTCAGTGTTTATAATATTTATCTTAGGGTTTATATACCTTGGGTTTATAATATTAATCCCTTGGGTTTAATATTATTCTCTTGGGTTCATAATCCCTTAGGGTTTTGGTATTAATTCCTTGGGTTTATAATATCAATCCCTTGGCTTTATTAATCTAAGTATTCAACCATGGTAAGGCATGGGCCAATGTCACATTGTGACAAAAATTGTCGCAATATGAAAATCAACTATGGTTAACCATAGTCTACCATGTTCATTTTATGGTTTATAGCACTTATATTAGGGTTTATATACCTTCGGTTTATATTATTCTCTTGGGTTTAATATTGTTCCCTTGGGTTTAATATTATTCCCTTGGGTTTATAACCCCTTGGGTATATAATATCAATCATGGCCAACCATGGTCAATCATGGTCAACCATGGTTTATCAAAATCAATCATGCTCAATCATTGTTAACCATGGTCCAATGTCGCATTGGGACAAAGATTGTTTGAATATGAAAACAAATCATGCTCAACCTTAGTTCAATGTCACATTATGACAAAGATTTTCTTAATATGAAAATCATTCATGGTCAACCATGGTCAACCATGGTCCAACATTGCATTGTGACAAGGGTTGTCTCAATATGGTAAACCATGCTTATTTTATGGTTTATATACCTTGGGTTTATATTATTAATCCCTCGGGTTTAATATTATTCCATTTGGTTCATTATCCCTTGGGGTTTTAGTATTAATCCCTTGGGTTTATTATTTGTTTGGGTTTATATTATTAATAATGGTCAATCATGTTCTATAAAATCAATCATGGTCAACCATGGTCCAATTTCACATCATGACAAAGATTGTATCAATATGAAAATCAACCATAGTCAACCATGGCCCACCATCGCATTGTGACAAAGATTGTCTCAATATGAAAATCAATCATGGTCAACCATTGTCCAACGTTGCATTGTGAATGATTGTCTCAATATGAAAATAAACCATGGTCAACCATGTTTAATTTAGGATTTATAATATTAATCCTAGGGTTTATAATCCGTTAGGTTTATAACATTAATCCCTCATATGCATAATATGCATAATAATATATCAGGGTTCATAATCTTAGAGTTTTTAGGATTAATACTAAAATCCCAAGGGAATAATATTAAACCTTAGGAATATGAACCCTTAGATTAATAAAGCCAAGGAATTGGGTTTATAAACCCAAGTGAATAATATTAAACACTAGGAATATGAACTCTTGGGATAAATATTAGAAACTCAAGACATTATTAATATTACAAACCCAAGCATTAATATTCCCATGGTTTAATGTTAATCCCTTGGGTTTATAAGCCCTTAGGTTTTTAATATTAATCCCTTAGGTTTATTATTTGCTTGGGTTTATAATATCAATCATGGTCAACCATAGTCAACCATAGTCAACAATGGTCAATCATAGTCAACCATGCCTTTTAAAATCAATCATGGTCAAACATGGTCCAATGTCGCATTGTGACAAATATTTTCTTAATATGAAAATCAACCATTTTCGACCATGGTCCGACATCACATTGTGACAAATATTGTCTTGATATGAAAATCAATCATGATCAACCATGGTCAACCATGGTCCAACGTTGCAATGTGACATGACTGTCTCAATATGAAAATCAACCATGGTCAACCATGTTTATTTTAGGGTTTATAATTGCTTGTGTTTATAATATTAATCCTAGGGTTTACAATCCCTTGGGTTTATATTATTAATCCCTCATATGTATAATAATATATTAGGTTTTATAATCTTAGAGTTTTTAGTATTAATACTAGAAACCCAAGAGAATGATATTAAACCCTTGGAATATGAACCCTTAGATTAATAAACCCAAGGGTTTGATATTATAAACCCATGGGAATAATATCAAAACCCAGGAATATTAATGTGGCTTGGGTTTTTAATATTAATAATCTCTTGAGTTTTTAATATTAATCCCAAAGGTTTTTAACATTAATGTGTTGGGTTTATCGAGTTCTTAGGTTTGCACTATTAATAATCTCTTGGGATTTTAATTACACCGAAGGTGTTCCCTCTCTGGAGTTGGTTGGGAAAACACTATTCACTTCGGCCAATCCCCATGCTCCATTTTCGTCCTCCTTCATCCCTTAAAAATTTAACATGTGGAAAGTCTCCAACGACTCCACAGCATGAGCGACTTTCGTCCACGCCATCAAGTCCTTCACTTACTGAAACCTGCCAAGTGTCTCTTTCAATCATTTCTACAAGGTCTATTTGGTCAAGTTACTTAGAGTCGAATAACTCATGAGCTCCCTCGACCTCCACATTTTCTTCTTCTTTAAAATCTCCATCTATCACCAAATCTCCCAATTTGTTTCGTACTTCTATGCTATCATGTCCTAGACCGACTGACAATTTTGTACGTTGCATGACATTAGTGAAACCATCTCTTTCTTCCTCTTGGGTGTTGTTGCAATCTCGACGAAACTATTTGTGTTTGTTCTTTCCTCCTATGCATTGTTGCAATAAAGTACAAGAGTTAGTGGTTGATGTGTGTAAAGCTAGAGTCATCAATTAGGCCCATATAAAAGTTTCTTCCCAAATCGAATAATCAATTTAACCGTCTGCATTGTTTCGTCATCCTATGAGTGCAGGAAGCGTGGGAGATAAAGAAATGAAAGCAACTTATTTCCATAAACCAAAATGTCCCAGTAAGAATGTAAGGTCACTTTTGAAATAGAGGAATTATTCATAAACTAGGCACATAGGCTATTCACATTATATTTAGACCTAAACTACATATAGACTTCACAAAAATTGACCCCTCATCACATGTCACTCCAGATTTGGAACAAAGATATGATTTGGGTACTTCCAAAACATTTCTCCTGAAAAATTTTCAAAACAAATTTTATCCACAAAACGAAGTGTTTATTCAAGAGATTTGCAGAAATAATAAACAAAAATGTCAAGATGGTATCCCTCATCCTTAGTGACAATAGAGCATATAATATGTTCAATGGCCCATGCAACACCATGTGCAACTTTATCATATTCTTCTTGTATACAAATTTTTTCAGATTGATTCATTTTGCCTATAACTATTGAAATGGTTACATAGGGAACTTGCCACTTTCTTTGAAAATTTGACGAGGTGGTCTTGGGCATGATCTGTTCCATGGCCTTCTATGTTAGGAAAATTTTCAGCTTGAAGGTGTGTATACCCTATTTGTCTTCGCAATGCAATGTGTTTGTGATTTGGTCACAGATAAGGATGGATACCATGTATTACAGAGGGGATGAACGACTAGATTTCTCAAAAGACCATGCAGTGGAGGGTAAAATGAACATAACTGTGACACTGGGGATGTAGAAACTAAGACTCGGGAAAATATCAACACTAGTGCACCATCATCTTCGTAGACCAATAGTTTCAAAGAAGCATCACATTGGATGATTATAATAATATTTGTGAAATATGCAAAGTTGGGTGCATTTTTATGTTATTATGGAGTAAGTTTCTTTCTTACTTATCATCAATTTTGCATTGAACCTCCTCTAGATCAAGTTCATTCTGCAGATTGACTATGCCCAACTTGTAATACTAAAAAATCTTTGTCTCATTTATTCGGTTCGACTTACTCTTATTGTTACATCATCTATAACAATATCTAGCTAGAAATATGAACTATAACAATCCGACCAGCTGGTCAACTTTGTTGTTATGGAATAAATAGAAATTCAAAAGAAGTTATTTAAAAATAAATTCCTATAAGGAAGGTGGGTGTGTGATGGCATAACTAGTTCTCTCTACCTGTGAGGTTGTTCATATTTATATTCAAAACTCTTAGACTAGGAAGCATTAGTAGTAGATGGGTGTCAACGCCTTAAGTTACCAAAATCATTGCATGATTTGCATATACTTTTTGTCGATTTGCGACCTATGCTCATTAATAAGGCACTCGAAAAAATATTATTTCAATAAACAACAATTTCATTTGCTAAAGTTGACAAGACACATTTTTAAATTACGATGCATATCGACTTATAGCACTGCATTTATTCACTAGAAATGAGTGAGTAGCACATTATATGAGAGGAGGAGAAAAGGAGAAATTTGATCCTACTAAAATCCGATCGACTCAAATCGTGCATCAGATATTTGTGTCACCCACTTATATTGACACACAACCTTCACAAGTATAATTTGATAGTAGCATGGTTATCTTTGAAAACACCTGCTTGCAATTTATCAAACTTGCACTGAGGATTGAGCATACACTATATATGGAGAACCACAATGAAGAACTAAACATATGTCATTGGTGAATTAGAATGAAAGTGATTACCATACCCTTAAGAACATAGAATCTAATGACATCTATGTTGCATTTGTTATGTAAAGAAACTGGACATGATAACTTTGTCACATAGCTGGCTTTTCAAACAACCCAGTCAATTCAAAATAATTCAAATACGTATTCCAAACTTCCATCAATTTTTAAATGTTTTGAGATGACAAGGAAAAGTACGAGAAAGAAAGAATGTCGAAGGAGTACAAGACATGTTAAAGCAAAGGAGTAACTACACAATCAAGGCGTAGTGACTTGAGGACCACATCCTTTTCTATTTTGGTCAAGAAATCATTAACCAAAGTGATTGTGTCTATACAGAGTGCAAGCATGATCTAAAGCTCATAATAGTTGTGATATCATCTCTATAATCATAAGAAATCTGAAACAGGCATATATATATCCTAAGAGATACCAATACCAACCATGAAGCTATGTAGAATGATACCAAACAAAGCCAAGAGATGGTCTGGGAGTGATAAGAGAGATGAATATTAGGTAATACAATTCAATTTCATTGCAGTGAAAAACGATCATGACTAAGAGCGGAAGAAAATGGAAGAGGATGGGGCATAGTGGTGGTGAAATTGATAATTGTAGCCTAGTTTGTTGGGTTTGTGTTATATTCTTTCCACAAATAGTCGCATGTGCGGGCAGGGGGAGGGTCGGGCGGGCGACAGCCCCCCCTGTTCGTTTCTCTAAGCGTAAAAGGGGTTTCACAGGGGGGACGGAAGCCCCCCTGCTGGGGGTTTACTACACAAGGTCTGGAGCAACATCCTGGGATATATATATATTTATATATATATATATATATATATATATATATATATATTATATATATATTATAGATAGAAGGACCCAAGGATGGGGGGTGGACCCAAAGATGGTGGGTGGACCTACCCATGGTATTTTGTAGATTCGGTCAAGGGAACTACAAGTATGTTCTAATACAGGGTTAATGGATTGGGGCTTATGAATTCTTCAACATGTATATATATGCATTGCAACAATGAAGAAAACATAATGAAAAATTAATCTGGTAGTCCCAGTTCTAGGATCCAGGGGAAAATCTTTGTGTATTTGTTTCATGTCCTTGCCATTGTAAATTTTCTGTTTTAAGAATACATTTGTAGGTAATTGTTGTACAGGGTTAAACCTACACACTCAATGTACATGAAGAGGATACGTCGTAGTGGCGGTGCAATTGATAGTTGTAGTCCACATGCAAGTTGTTAAAAGATACGTTGTTGCACTAATGACCATCCTTGTGCAATTGTGCTACTAAAATTCATAGCACTACACTACTCATTCCATGTATATTAGAGGGGATGAATGACATCAAATGAAGTGCGTATGTATACTCAGAGAATTTAGTGCCATCCATTTCTTGAATGGTCAGTGTAATATCTGAGGAATCTGCATAGAAGTCAATGTCTTCTTTTGTTTCTTTGGGGGAGGAGTGATGCAAAGCATATGTCTTGCCACGAAAGAGAATATGTATTTATTTATTTTAAATATAGAGTAAAACTTGGACCTGAAGTTAGCTTTGTACCTTTCTCATAAAGAAGCAAGCATCGATACCAAATTTAGAACTATATTAGTTTACAATAATTTATTTTCTTGGTTTAGTTTTTGTTAATATGAATTTAAAACTTTATCGTAGATATTCTTTTGTTTTGTATTTCTCGGTAAGATATTAAATACAAAATATTTAGTAATTTTAACATCCGTTTTATGTTCCTGAATGAGCAACATTGTGATATTAAATAGAGGGAAAATAAATTTTAATTGATAAAATTATTTAAATCATATTTTATAATTTTAAAAAACAAAAAACAAAAAAAACAAAAAAATGGTTGTTCTAATTTTTTAGGTAAATCAATATACAAAAATACTATATAGTTGAATTAATATGCAAAAATCTAATTGCAGTGCTAGTAGAAATATTTTTTCTATTTAATTATCATCAAATGTTTAATTAATCTTATTTTAATTTGGTTTATATTTTATTATTGAATTTTTTTAACAAATTAAGTTAATGAATTAGTTCAGTATATTTTACACCATTATTATTAAAAGTATATATATATGAATTGGTAAATGTTATTTATTTATAAAAACTGTTGTGGATATACAAAATGATTATATTAAAGAGGTCTATAAATCGAAATTAAGTAACTATGTTTGTTGAGGTGATACATACATTGAGACATGGAGATTCAGAGAGAATGAATTATAAACTTTGAAAAAAAACATTGACATGCTACCAAATGGTCCTCGTTAATTTTGGAATTAGGGAAAAAATTACACTAGGATCTTTTAAATTTTATTAATTTCAGTTATTATAAAATACACTATCAAAATAGTTAATTTTAAATTTACACTCATAATTTTTAAGATTTATTAATTTGAGTTATTGTAAAATACAATATCAAAATTAACGAGAAAATGAAGGCTCTGCCTTTCGCATTATATCCAACCAGTTGACACCTACAGCCATTCCAAACTAAACTAAAGAGGTCTAACACAACAAGTACTTCACTCATCAAGCCAATTCCAAAGTAAAGTGTTCTACCTCCAGCAATTCCAAACTAAAGCGGTGTAACAGAACAACAATGATTCCTGAGCGTCTAACAAATACTTCACTAATCAAGCCAATCCAAACTAAAGCGTTCTTCCACGACATCAACGGTGAGATTTGGAAGGGACAGCCACTCTCCCTCCATCGCCTGATCAGGAATTATTACACGCTTTAAAGATTTCAATTTGATTTTATGCAACTTCTTCAATCCTGAGCACTCCCTCATGTCCAACCATTCTAACTTTGACAGCTGACCAAATTCAGAGGGAAGGTCCTTCAAATACCCACATAGTGAAATATCGAGATATTCTAGTTCCCCGAGATTGCAAATGGATGACGGCAACCTTGACAAGATTGGACATGTGGACAATCTTAGCACCCTCATTGACCTTTGTTGAAATAATAATTCCAACTGTCGTGCAGCGACTGCAAACAGCGTTTTTGTTCCGGAACCCGCCTTTTAAACAGCGATGCCAAAACCACCATGGATTTCCCCGCACCCCCTTTTGCCGAAAGCTATTTTTCCTCCGAGGGCTCCGATCACATCCAGCTGCTGACACGTGCCCGGAGCCACTGTTCCAAAACCACCCTTGCCCCGGCACATAAAGTCCGTGCATTTTTTACCTCTGAGGAATTACAAACAGTCGTCGGATTAGATCTATGGTTTGTGGTAGCAGGCACATGTTTTTTGGTTAATCGGGAGGACCTCCGTATGATTGACATTGCACGGATGAATGAATCGTTTGCACAGTTGATTGAATGTAATTAATATGGTTTATTACGGTTGGTAAGTTTTGGTAAAGATTTTTATTTTTTTATTTTTATTTTTTTTCACGAGAGTTTTATTTTAGGGCATAAGTCAAACAATATGTAATGTCCAGTTTTTTAGTGTGTTGTTGTTGCATATGAAATGTAAGTGAAACTCGCCGCAGCGAATGAAAAGAGAAGCTTTTTTTACAGCAATGTGAATGAATGTGAAAACGCAGCAGTGTGAGTTTTTTGTTGTTGTTGTTCGTGGAGTATGAAATGTAATATGCGCACCAGCGCGAGATGATTTTTTTTTGTTGAACTTGAAATGTGATACGCAGCAGTGCGAGAGAGGTGTGAATGATTTTTTTTTTTTACAACAGTGCGAATGTAAGAAATTTTACACATAGCAATGTAAAATTTCAAAGATGAGACAGAGTATTTTTTTTTTGTAAAATGCACAGCAATGCTTCAGAAATGTTAATTTTTTGAAAAATAGAGTATTGCTCTATGTTGCAGAGACAGAGTAAATTTCTTTTTGAAACTGGTGTAATCCCTCTGTTGGAGGAAGAAGAAGATCTTATTTTATAACAACAGTATTTTTAATGAATACAAGTGTTCTTTGTGCATGTGTAAATCTTTGTCTTCAGCAAACAAATTTTTGATCTTGTGGCAAAAACAGAGCATTTTCTCTATTCAGATTTTTGTTTGAAATTACCAGAAATTTCCAACATGGTATCAGAGCTTGTCTAGGCTTTTTGAAGGTGTCAAAAAAGCTGAAGGAAGGATTTTTCTGTTGCAGCATCTTCTCCAGCAGAGTGAAGACTTAGTCAAGAAAAATCCAAGGTTTTTCTCAAGCCAATGGTTTAAATACTTGACTGTATTTTGAAGCATAGTTTAGAGAGCAAGAATGGCTAGCACTAGCACTAGCATGGGTATGTTTAATACTCAGCTCCCACAATTTAATGGAAAAAAATATGACTATTGGGCAATAACCATGAGAGCCCTGTTTGTCTCACATGATTTATGGGAATTTGTTGAGGATGGTTTTGAAGAACCAGAAGATGAAAATGAGTTTAACAATTTAACTCAGGCAGAGAAAGAACGGTTGAAGATCTATAAGAAGAAGGATTCTAAAGCCCTCCTCTTCTTATATCAAGCAGTGCATGAGAGTGTGTTTCCAAGGATAGCAGCAGCCCAGACATCCAAAGAAGCATGGCAAACTCTGAAGATAACCTATCAAAGCATGGAGAAAGTGAAGACAGAAAAACTACAGTTGCTGAGGAGAGATTTTGAGAATCTGTGCATGAAGGAGTCAGATAATATTGACTCATTCTTCACACAAGTGATTGGTCTAGTCACACAAATAAGGTCGCATGGAGATATTCTTGAAGAAAGGAGGATTGTAGAGAAACTATTGAAGGTCCTACCCTCAAAGTTCGGTGTGATTGTCACCACCATAGAAGAGACAAAGGATCTCACAAATTTCTCAGTTGATGAACTACATGCATCACTGATAACACATGAGCAGAGATTGAGTAGAAATGAAAACTCATCTCTATGAGCATGCCTAAGACCAGGTGTTGCTTTTGGAAGGAAGAGTCAAGGCAGAGGAAACAAGAGAAGAGCAGAGCCAAAACAGGGGTGAAGAAACATCCACAAGTGCCAAGAAAGGCACAATCCAAATAGAACCAGGCAAGGCAGCAGCCAACAAGTGGACAACATCATGCTCAAGGACAAGGTATGAAAAATTCCAATGTCCAATGTTATTATGTAAAAATATGGGCTTAGTCAAATGAATGTGGAAGAAGCAGCTGATAGTATAATAGATCTAGTGCAATTTCACTTAGAGAAATATCAGCCAAGATAATTTGTTGTTAGCTTGTAATATGGCTGAAACAAAGAGTGATGATATATGGTTTCTAGACTCCGGTTGCAGTAATCATATGACAGGAAACATAGCCCTGTTTTCTAAGTTAGATCAGAGTGTGAAGTTACAAGTCACACTTGGGACTGATAGTAAAGTTTCTGTTATGGGAAAAGGTGAAGTAAATATCTTAACAAAGAAAGGTGAAAAGAAAACCATAGCAGATGATTTATGTTTCTGGAATGAAATGTAACCGCTTGAGTATTGGACAGCTTGTTCAAAAGGGTTACAATGTTTTCTTTGAGAATGATGTATGCACCATCATGGATAGAGCACCTAGAAAATGATGTATTGTTAAAGTGAAGATGACAAGGAACAGGATGTTCCCTCTCAGGATAAAAGTAGTTTTAAAAGATGGAGTAGAAATTGCAGCAGTTACACAAGAGGCTTTCCAAAGTGAACCAAAGGATGAAAATTGGTTGTGGCACTTGAGATTTGGACATCTCAAATTTGGAGGTCTTAACTTGTTGCATAGAAAATGAATGGTAAGAGGATTACCATTGATAGAGAAACCAGACAGCCTTTGTGAAGGTTGTATCTTGGGAAAACAACACAGAGAAAGTTTTGCATCAAGAAAAAGCATAAGGGAAAAAGCACCCTTAGAGATTTTCCACTCAGATTTATGTGGACCAATGCAAACTCCATCACTTGCAGGTAGCCTCTATATTCTAACATCCATTGATGATTTCACCAGAAAAACTTGGGTTTATTTTCTGAAGAACAAAAGTGAAGTGTTTGAAAATTTTCGAAATTTCAAAGCACTTGTAGAAAACCAAAGTGGGCTGCATATCAAAGTTCTAAGAACTGATAGAGGAGGTGAGTATATCTCCAAATAATTTCTACGTTTTTGTAGAGAAAATGGAATTCATAAACAGTTTACCACTAAGTACACTCCGCAGCAAAATGGTGTTGCCGAAAGGAAGAATAGGACAATCATGGATATGGCGAGAAGTGTGTTAAAGGCAAAGCATTTGCTAAATCATTATTGGGCTGAAGTTGTACATTGTGTAGCGTACATTTTGAATAGATTCCCTACAAAAGCAGTCATGAACAGAGTGCCCGAAAAAGCATGGAGTGGGAGAAAGCAAGGAGTCACCCACATGAAAGTTTTTGGATGTGTGGCTTATGCACACATTTCAGATTAGCTAAGGAAGAAGTTGGACAACAAAGGGGAGAAATGTATTTTCATTGGATACAGTGAAGAATCCAAAGCTTATAGATTGTATAACCCATTTACCAAAAAGTTTTTTGTGAGTAGAGATGTTCAGTTCATTGAGGAGGAAGCTTGGGATGGAAGCATAGAGAAAACAGTGAATGTTAAAAGCTCTTTGTCGCATGATGAAGATGATGAGGAGATGGTTGAAATACATCCACAAATAGCAGCACTAACACAAGGGCAGCAAGAGACACCCTTGAGGAGAAATGAATGTGCCTCTCCAAGCACATCACAAGAAGGAAACTCAAGTGCTTCTTCAAGCACTTGTACACCAAATGAAAGAGGTAAGAAGTTCAGAAATTTAAGTGACATTTATGAACAAGAGGCAGCAAATGAAGGATTGAACTCTTTGTTTGCTTTATATTGTCATGTTGATGACCCTATTCATTTCGAAGAAGCAATTAAGGATAGGAAATGGATAGAAGCTATGGATGAGGAGATCAATGCCATAGAAAGAAACAAGACATGGGATTTAGTTGAACTACCAAAAGGAAAAGAAGTCATTGGAGTTAAATGGGTTTACAAGACCAAGAGTAATGATGAAGGCAAAATAGAAAGACACAACGCAAGACTTGTTGTCAAAGGATATAAGCAGCAATATGGGAGAGATTATGAGGAAACTTTCGCACCGGTTGCTAGAATGGAAACCGTGAGAGCAGTGTTGTCCATAGTAGCGCAAAACAAGTTGAAAGTTTATCAAATGGACGTGAAGTCAGCATTCCTAAATGGAGTGTTAATAGAAGAGGTTTACATTGAACAACCTCCAGGCTATGAAAAGAAATGCCAAGAGCACAAAGTGTGCAGATTGAAGAAAGCTCTTTATGGGCTGAAGCAAGCACCAAGAGCATGGTACAATAGGATAGATTCCTATCTACCAGAAAATGGATTTGAAAAATGTGAGGGAGAACCCACCCTTTACATCAAAGAAAAAGATGGTAAAATTCCAATTGTTGTGTTATATGTTGATGATGTTATTTTCACACGTAATGATGATTATCTTACTGAAAATTTAAAAACAGTGATGAAAGAAGAATTTGAAATGACTAACATGGGTTGGCTGAGATACTTCTTAGGAATAGAAGTAGAACAAAGTGGAAATGAGATTTTTATCTCACAAGCAAAATATGTTAATGAAGTATTAGAAAGATTTAATATGCAGGAGAGCAAGGCAGCAATCACTCCCACAGTGATGGGATTAAAACTCAGCAAAGAGGACAGCAGCAAGGATTTTGATCCTAGTTTGTATAAGAGCATAGTTGACAGCCTCACGTATTTGACTGCAACTAGGCCGGATATAATGCATGTTGTTAGTTTAATTTCCAAATTCATTGAGAGGCCAAAAGAAGCACATTGACAAGTAGCAAAAAGGATTCCAAGGTATGTTAAAAGTACTAAAAGGTTTGGCATTTTATATACTACTTCACAATGTTCAAATTTAGTTGGATACATTGATAGTGATTGGGCTGGAAGTGTAGATGATCGGAAAAGCACATCCGGTTATGTTTTTCACATGGGTTTTGGAGCTATTTCATGGGCTTCTAAAAACAACCTATTGTAGCGTTATCTACAATAGAGGCAGAATAAATGGTAGCTACAGCAGCAGCATGTCAAGTAGTTTGGATGAGAATGATGTTAAGGAACTTGTGCCAAGAGCAAACAAAAGGAACAGTGATTTTTTGTGACAATAGCTCAGCTATTGCATTATCCAAGAATTCTGTGTTTCATAAGAGAACGAAACACATTAATACAAAGTTTCATTACATCAGGGAATTGGTGAACAATGGAGAAATTGTCTTAAAACATTGCAGGACCCAGAAGCAGGTTGCAGACATTTTGACCAAACCATTGGAGCAGAAAAGTTTTGAATTTTTGAGGAAATGTCTAGGTATGACTGATAACCCAGCAATTGAAATTAAAGGGGAGTGTTGAAATATTAATTCCAACTGCCGTGCAGCGACTGCAAACAATGTTTTTGTTCCGGAACCCACCTTTTAAACAGCGATGCCAAAACCACCATGGATTTCCCCGCACCACATTTTGCCAAAAGTTGTTTTTCCTCCGAGGGCTTCGATCACATCCATCTGTTGACACGTGCCCGGAGCCACTCTTCCAAAACCACCCTTTCCCCGGCACATAAAGTCCGTGCATTTTTGACCTCCGGGGAATTATAAACAGCCATCGGATTAGATCCACGATTTGTGGTCGCAGGCACATGTTTTTTGGTTAATCGGGAAGACCTCCGTATGATTGACATTGTACGGATGACTGAATCATTTACACGGTTGATTGAATGTAATTAATATGGTTTATTACGGTTGGTAAGTTTTGGTAAAGATTTTAATTTTATAGTTTTTTTTTAATTTTCACGGGAGTTTTGTTTTAGGGAATAAGTCAAACAATATGTAATGTCCAGTTTTTTAGTGTGTTGTTGTTGAATATAAAATGTAAGTGAAACTCGTCGGTGAATGAAAAGAGAAGTTTTTTTACAGCAATGTGAATGAATGTGAAAACGCAGCAGCGTGAGTTTTTTTTGTTGTTGTTCCTGGAGTATGAAATGTAATATGCGCAGCAGCCCGAGATAACTTTTTTTTGTTGAACTTGAAATGTGATACGGAGCAGCGTGAGAGAGGTGCAAATGAATTATTTTTTTTACAGCAGTGCGAATGTAAGAAATTTTACACATAACCGTGCAAAATTTCAAAGATGAGACAGAGTATTTTGTTTTTGTAAAATGCACATCAGTGCTTCAGCAGTGTTAATTTTTTGAAAAACAGAGTATTGCTCTCTGTTGCAGAGACATAGTAAATTTCTTTTTGGAACTGGTGTAATCCCTCTGTTGAAGGAAAAAGAAGATCTTGTAGAATTGAGACTTCTGTGATTTGTCATAGTTATAAAGAGAGCTTCAGCGTAAATCACATAATAAATATTTTTGCCAACGCGTTTCGAACCAACCAATGTGGTTCATCATCAGGACAAGTTGAAAGAACAGATCTAGACCATCGTGTTAAATAGTATAAGCAGAGACTTCAACAGCTAAAACCCTCCAACGGCTACTTTATCAATCAGGAACCCTAGTCAAACTACCTCTAATTAATTTAATATTAAAATACAACCAAGGGTTAATTAGTTAGAAAAATTCATATATTTTAATTTCAAATATTACCTTTTTATACGTAAATTATATAAATATATATATATTTAATTAAGTCATTCTTT
>APFE030465742.1:0-53378 GCA_000404065.3 Pinus taeda
TTTGTGCACACATTCTTCATGTGATCTTCTCCTCTCCACGTCTTGGGTTCTTGGTGAAGGAGAGTCACATAAATGATATGCTGGCCTATATACAAATGATGCCCTAAAACGCAGAAGCCCTAGAAACAGCCATGGAGAAGTCTAAACGCAGCAAGAAGAAGGGTCTATCCACAGCCGCAATAAGAGATAAAGCCGCAGTTTCAAGGGTTCCCTAGCTGCAATCTAAGGAGGCCTAACTAGCAGCAAGGAAGAGGCCCTAATAGCAGTCTTGAAGGTGCCCTAATCCGCACCTGAAGGAGACTAGGACGCAGTCAAGGGAGGCCTATATGCTGCCTACAGAAGCTCTAAACGCCATCATAAAGAAGCCCTATTCACTGTTAAGAAAGCCCTAAATCTGCAGTGATATAGAGGGCTGAAATCGCAGTCAAATGAAGGGTTAGCTACAGCAAGAGGAAGCCCTTGCCACAGCAAGGAAAGGACTAATCAGCAAGGTCATTTGAGGACTGTTTCAACGGTCCGAGTTGCTGATTGGAAGGCCGAGGCCCTGATCTTGGAGGCCGAGGTTAGGAGGACTTGCTGGAGGGTGGACAGTCCTCATGTTGGGCTTGAACCTGCTCTAAAGGAGCAGTATGGAGGGCAACATCTTATTGGAAGACAGCCACAGCAAGGTAAAGCAACTCTGGGCCAGTTTAAGGGTTGTTAGGGACTATGGTTGGGTACCCTAACCAGTCCAGAATTGCTGCAGCCAAATTACCCTCCAACAGTGAGCTAATGCACACATTCTGAAGTGTATCTTGTATGTGTTGGGACAGCTAGTTTGCTGTGATAGAAGAAGGTATTTTTCATATGCCTTGAGGACTGTTTGATAAGCCACAGCTATGTAATGAAAGGCAGCATGATAAGATCATGGACATAAAGTACAGCAGGATAAGATCATGGACATGGACAGCCACATGGTGCAGTATGCAGTGGTGCAGCAGAGAACCAGATGCAGCATGATGATAGGTGAAGGAGTCACCTTGGAGAATCAGTTGAAGCAGAATGTCTTCAACTGATTTCATCGTTATACGAAATGATCTATGCTAGAGCTGGATAAGTCAAGTATTGACTTCTGTTGTAATGTACTCTCTCTTTCTCTGCTGAACTTTGAAGATAAAAGAAGATTTGATCAAAGGGTTTCCCCACACATTGTGGGGTTTGTCCCTGGCTCGCGCCATATATCGTGTCCTCTTGTCTTGGCTTGTCTTCTGCGTTTTGTATTTATGTTCTATCTGCAGTTTATCGTAATGCTGATGTGATTGCTAACTGTGAAAATTTAAATAAATTGCTCTAGCATAGAACATACCTAATCTTAACACTGATGTATGCAATGGTCTATACCAGACTAGACATTGCACATGTAATGGAAGTATTGAGCAAGTTTATGTCAAAACCAGGGAAGGAGCGTTGGACAGCAGTGAAGCGAGTTTTCAGGTATTTGCGTGGCACTAGTGATTATGGTTTGTGCTACCAGGGAGAACCAGGATTGGACAGAGTTTTGGACATTCGTGGCTTTGTGGATTTAGACTGGGCTAGAGATCTAGATCGAAGAAGATCTACAAATGGGCAAGTGTTTAACCTATTTGGAGGAGCATTCAGTTGGATGAGTAAGAGGAAATCTGTAGTGGCACTTTCAACTACAGAGGTTGAATACATGGCAGCCACTCATGCAAGCAAGGAAGTAGTTTGGTTGCATAGATTGTGTTAAAGTATGGGGTTGGTGCAACGAGATATAAGGATAGACTGTGACAGCGAAAGTGCAATTTTCTTGGCAAAGAACCTTGCTTATCATTCGAAGACAAAACACATTGATGTTCAGTATCACTTTGTGAGGGATATGGTTGAGGACAAAAAGGTGTTGCTGGTAAAGGTGGACACTTTGAAGAATGTTGCAGATGCATTGATGAAGTCTGTGAGCACCAAGAAGTTTTCTTGGTGTAGAGAAATAATGGGCGTTGCAGAGATGGATCAATGACTAAGCTCTCCTGTGACCCCTGTGTGGAAAGAAAACAAGTGGGAGAATGTTGGGTATGTGTTATATTCTTTCCACGACTAGTCGTAAGCATCGTACATTGCATTGGGCGCAACAAGGGGGGTCACAGGGGGGGCAACAACCACACTTGTCGAGGGGTCTTGCCCCGCCCCCCTGCACGGGGTCCCTCGGGAAAAAAAAATCTATGCGGACCCAAGGATGGGGGTGGACCCACCAATGGTGGGTGGACCTACCCATGGTTTTGTGCATGGGGTTTGCACATGGTTTTGGGCATGATGGTTTTTTGCCCATGGTATTTTGTGAATCCGGTCAAGGGAACTATGGTTATGATTTAATCCAGGGTTAATGGATTGGCGTTTATGAATGCTTCAGCATGTATATATATGCATTGTAACATTGAAATTTGAAAGGAATATAATGAAAAATCAATCTGGTAGTCTCAGTGTTGGGACACAGGGAAAATCTTTGTGTATATTTGTTTTATGTTCTCGCCATTGTATATTTTTCTGTTTTAAAAATTCGTTTGCAAGTAATTTTTGTACAGAGTTGAAACCTACAAGGATGTGTCATATCAACTTGTGATATTGCTACTGTAGGTGTAGATTAATTTAATGTTTGAGCACACATGAGCAGAGGTACAAGTCATAAGTATGTGTATAAATAACCAGACTTCAACCAGCACTAGAACATCACCACATTCTCATAAAGCGTTGATATGAATGGCACTATTAGATTTTACAAACATATTAAATTAAATTTTACAAACATTTAGTAAGCAAACATGAGGACAATTGTGAGGAAAAGTTCCAATTTCTATTAGAGAACAAGAGCAGAATTTACAAGGCCATTGTAGGGTAGCACCTGGAAATTCCTCCGGCTGATGAGAAGGTTTAATAGTTCTTACATACACAGGATCAATCATCCACTGCTACAAAACTATGACAGTGGACCATCAACCTCCTTAATGACAATCTGCTACAGCACTTCCTCTAGCTTAGACTCTGCCTGGAATGTGATAGAAATAAGCTCTGCTCTTCAAAACTAGGATTGAATAAGGATACATAAATTGGTCTCTCTTGTCTCAGGAAAGAGGAGATTTGAATCAGCGTGTAACCTCTGAAATTGATGCCTTTATAACTACTCAGCTTCTGAAACTTATTACATGCTACCAGCCTTCCTTTTTTTAAGTGACTCAGCCCACTTGGATGACAAATAACAACTCGGCCTTGAAGGGAAGGGCTGCCACAGGTTTATGGCGGAATACACCACATCTGGAATTACACAAATAAATATGTCAGCCTCTGATGAATAGGCTGCTACAGGCATACGAAAGCAATCCAAGAAGGACTACAAATCTGAATATAAGCAACCAATGACCCTCAATTCTGAAATTTGATCCCTTCTCTTGTTTGGGATTGGAACCAGAGTTCTGCTAGCAAAAAGCTATCCGGTTCCTCAAAGAAATAATGCTCCAATTCTGATTATTCAGCTCCTCCTTAGTTGACTGTGAGCAGTTTGATTCCCTTGAGATAATAGGTCCACTACAGCAACACCAAGCTGCCAATAAGATGCTGATTTCTGGAGCAAGATTACCAGTCCATAATGTATTCGGCCTAGTCTCACTTGCAACTCGTCCCTTGTCTGGTGGTAATTTTTTGGCCCTCCTAAAGATAGGTCTTGGGCCTGATGATTTAATGCTTGGGACAAAGAACTAATGTGAAATTTTCAAGTCTATCGCAGCAACTGGAAATTATTCTTCTAACTGATTAATATTAAGTGCAGTTTATTTGTTACGGCAAAAAACAAATAAAATCACAACTGCAATTTTCACCATAAAAAACGCTCCAGAAAATAAAATACTAGACTTGAGAAATATAGAGCACACACACAATAAAAATGACACCGTTATTTTTGACAAATGTACCCGGGAAAAACCAATGAGGGAAAACCGGTGCAACAAATGAGGGTTTTATTATTATGCAACAGTGAAAATCTGAGTACAATCTGGATGCCCAAAACTGGCAATCCTTTGCAAGATAATTTGGCCAAAAATTAGTGAGACAAAATTTGTCTCACCCAACATTGATCCAGCTCCAAAACTGGCACAAACAGGCCACTGAAACTACCCCTGTGTCAACCTCTGCGCTGCCTTTGCGCAAACCAAACTCGCAATGCCTGGAAGTTGAGTTGATCAAGATGTCCAGCCCAACTCAGCCTCTGAGAATGACTCACTTGACGTTCTGGAATTTCTCTCGGCCGCCAGCAACTGAATCGACCCTCTCTCCAACGGAATCGAACTCCTCCTCTGAAGTTGCCTCCGCAGCCTCGCTAAGGAAAACTCGACCCTCCTACAACTGACTTTCCGGATTTTGAAACTCCTTTGGAATCACTCTCTACTCCCTCTCTCTCTGTGCCCCTTCTGGCTCGAACTCTTCTTCATTGCGTTGTTGTTGCAACTGGATAGCTCAATCTCTGCCAAGGAACTCGACCTTCAAGAGTGTCCTCCATCTACCCATCAAGTTGTTCTTATAATCTCTCGTTGGTGAACCAACTACCATGATTAGATCCCCATCAATGGCTAAGATCATCTCCAACTTGATCCATGTGAGTTTCTAAAGAAATTTCACCTTTCTCAATTAATCATTGTTAATTAATCACTTTTCCTAAGTTAAACTTAAGATATATTTAATTATTGATCAATTAACTTAATTGAGCCATCTCTAGGTGTTTTCTCCTGAAATTTTTTATGGGTTTTGGAGATCTTGTGTTCCTTAGCCTCTCTAACCAAAGTCGAGACTAAAACACCTGTCCGATGCAACAAAAACTAACACTCCCTTTTAGCGAGGAAGGTGTTCTCTCACTCTGTCTCATAAAATCCTCCATACACGCTGCTAATGTCTTACAACTGTGACAACCAGCCACTTCCCACCAAGCCACTGCGCAACTCTAATTCATTTGCCACTATGTAGTTGAACCATCTCGCATTTGCGTTGCAGCAAACACTACACTGTACCACTTGTACTCCTGCAAACTCTTCTCTGCGCTACAACTGATCTCGTGCTACTGTTGCTGCTGCAACTACTACAACTAAGAAACAAAAAAAACTTTGAATCATCTGTGTCCTTGGACTAGCTCTGCAACTGTCTCTTGAGTCTCTGACTGCAACTAGCCTCTGTACTGTTCACTGAGTAACTGTCTGTGCTACAGCTACTCTGCGCCCCTCAGCATTTGACTACAACTAGCTCTACAACTACCCCTCAAGATCCGACTTACGTCATCCTGAACACTGATCCATTTGCTACTGAATACTGTGGACCCCTATAGCAAAGATGATGATCCAAGAAGAAACACCTACTTGATGCAGTATTCCTTGGACTCTACCCAAATATCTGCAAATTTGGGATCTAGAGCTCAATGTCTCCCCACCTCTCACTTGGAGGTATGGTTGCATATAGTGTGAATTCCTCCTCCAACCTAGAAGACAAATTATCTATCTTTGTCGAAGTTGTTGTCTGCTCCTGCTTCTCCCTTTTGTCCTTCTTCCTCTTCGAATACTGGGTACTATAGTGACCAAACTCACCACATCTAAAGCACTTGATCTTCGGCAGATCCTTCTTCTTCTTTTCTCCTCCCTATGAGCCTTGTCCCTAACTGGGACCTTTCTTTGCCTTCCCCTTTGATGCAAGGGCAACATTCTCCTCTTCCTTCACACCCTTCAATCCTTTACTCTCAACTAGAGCAAGCCTCATCTCCTCTTGCATAAAATTTGCCCACAATCAATCCCAACCTGGTAGGTTGTCTCATCTAGTGATGCATTGGACAAAAGTGGCCCACTCTGGGGTGAAACCATTCAGAGTTGTACGCACCAACTCACTCTCTTGAGGTGTTTCTCTAACTGCAGCTAGCTCGTCTTGGACATTCTGAATCCTAGTGAGATAAGGAGTGACTCCTTCACCCTTATTCATTCTAGTGAGCCTTAACTTCTCCTTCAAGAACATATGCCTGTTCTCGGAAGGATTATGGAAAAGCAAAGAAATTGCATCCCACATTTCATTGGTTGTATTCTTGGTCGATAAGTGTGAGACAATATGATCCCAAACGCCATTAAGGATCAACAGCTTTGCCTTGGCCATATCCTTATTGTAGTTCTCTAGCTGCTATGGGTCCGTCAGTACGGCTACAACTCTCTCTACATATGTCTTTAGACCATGCTCATCTAGCAGCAAAGACATTTTGCCCTTCCAAATACAATAATTTGAGGCTCCATCTAGCCTATCCTGATCTCAAAGTCCTGCTGAGGCCATTTTCTGCAAAACTCACAACTGGGAAAATAAACAGGAATCTCCTTTTCCTGCTTGGTTGCTTTCTCTACTACTCACACTCCCTCCTGGAATGCGCAGTTCTACTAGCTGCTACTGCCACTTTGCAACTGAAAATCACGAATTTCCTCCAAAAAACTAAATCCTGAATCTTAAAACCCTCTGAGAAAAAATCCCTCTATGTGTGTTTTTCTCTTCCACCCAGGGTTGATTTGTTACTGTTGGCCTAGCTGCAAACAAACTGTGCCCAGATCTACTCAACGAACTGATTGATCTGCAAACCAAAATTGCTTCCCGGTGATACCTCTACTTGTTGAAATTGCCACTGGGTTGTTCGATCTTTTTCTGCACCTGCAACTGGAAATCGAACCCTTGCCCAGCAATTCGCTCTGCTTGGTTGGACCTTTTTGTAGACCTAGAAATTGTGATGCAGAACTCACTCTGAACCTACACAAATTTTTTCCTCACTTCTGAGCTTTTGATCTGTCTTCAACACTGCTCTGATGCCATGTGAAATTGTCAAGTCTATTGCAGCAACTATAAATTATTCTTCTAACTGATTAATATTAAGTGCAATTTATTTGCTACGTCAAACAACAAATAAAATCACAACTGCAATTTTCACCATAAAGACGTTGCGGAAAATAAAATATTAGAACTGAGAAATATAGAGCATACACAATAAAAATGACAACGTTATTTTTCGACAAATGTCCCTGGAAAAACCCAATGTGGGAAAAACGGTGTAGGAGATGAGGGTTTTATTATTATGGAGTAGTGAAAATCTGAGTACAATCTGGATGCCCAAAATTGGCAATCCACTACAAGATAATTTGGCCAAAAATTAGTGAGACAAATTGTCTCACCTGGTACTGGTCCAGCTCCAAAACTAGCACAAACAGACCACCCTAACTGCCCCTATGCCAGCCTCTGCGCATACGAAACTCGCACTACCTAGAAGCTGCTTTGATCAATTTCCAACCCAACTCAGCCTATGAGAATAACTCTCTTAGCCTTCTGGAATTTCTCCCGACCTCAAGCAACTGAATCGGCCCTCTCTCCAGTTGAATCGAACTCCTCTGAAGTTGCCTGCGCATGAGCCTCACTGAGGAAAACTCAACCCTCCTGAAACTGACTCTCTGGAACCGAAAACTCCTCCAGAATTAGTCTCTGCTCCTTCTTTGTCTCTGCGTCCCTTCTAGCTCGAACTCTTCTTCCCTGCTCTGCTGTTGCCGCTGGATAGCTCGATCTCTGCCAAGAATCTCGACGTTCATGTGTGTCCTCCACCTACCCATCGAATAGTTCTTATAATCTCTCGTTGGTAAACCAACAACCATGATTAGATCCCCATCAACGGCTAAGATCATCTCCAACTCTATCCATATGAGTTTCTAGTGAAATCTCACCTTTTTCAATCAATTACTATTAATTAAGTTAGACTTAGGAAATATTTAATTATTGATCAATTAACTTAATTAAACCATCTCTAGGCGTTTTCTCCTAAAAAAAATTCTAGGTTTTGGAGATCTTGTGTTCCTTAGCCTCTCTAACCAAAGTTGAGACTAGAACACTTGTCTGATGCTACAAAAACTAAAAACCAACTCCAAAATCCAATCTTTTACTCGTCCTTCTTGCAATTAGCTATACTCAGCCTCTTGGAGTTAGATAAATAGCCCTACAAATTGAGTTCACAATGCTAATAATCTCCTTAAACCAAAGTCAAGTTCACAATCTAGAAGTTGTCTGCAAACAATTGCTAATTAGTTCTGAAGATTCTCAACATTAAGCACAATGGAAGATCTGAAATAATCTTTCCCAAAATGTTAACTAAGGTGGGCCTCGAAGTCCACCGAAATTAGCTTGAGTATTTCTTGAAACTCTTGAACTCGCTTGAGTTGCTTCAATTAGTCAATGAGATATATGGAATAGGATAATTTGCAATTGATTTCCCCCCTCCTTCATGGAGCCTCCCTCTAGCTTCTAGATTCTCCCTTTTTCATTATTATTTTATTGGTGGAGGTCATTCTCCACTTTTTCCGCCATTTAAATAAAATAATAATTTGCCGCCATTCCAATAAAATAATAATTTGCCTCCCTCTCCAATAAAATATTATTTTGCCGCAACTCCATTAAAATAATATTTTGCCTTCCTCCTTCAAAAAATATTATTTTGCCGCCATTTCATTAAAATAATAATTTCTCCCTTTTCTCACAACAATATTGTCCCCTTTTAATATTATCCAAAATTTGGCAAAACTCCTAAGTGATTTTTACATGCACAAAATTTGGAACATTACAAAGATGCAAATTTCTTAGCTGACTCTCGGAAATAGAGGTTTTGTTTCCCATTGGGACACTTTTATCTTTCCCTCTTGTGGAGCCATAGCCCCCTTGTACACCCCACAACCCTCTTGGACCATTACATATTATATTATATAATGGGATCCTCCCTAGAGGTGTAATAAGGGCACACAAACCCATTAATAGGAAGGGTATAGTGGACAATTAATGTAACATGGACTAGTTACACTATTAAATAAGGCCCATTAATGAGTTAGCATTGAATAAATATAACATGGCCGCGTTAGAGAAGGTCCACTAGGTAATTAGCATTTGGTTATGGTTAGGGTTTGCTCATGTATTGGAGCCTATCTCATTGGGAGGTTGCCCTTTAAAAGAGGTGAGTGATCATGCGCTAATCCTTCTATAACAGGATCATTGTCTAGTGTTACCCGACCTCAAGGGTTTTGATATTAAGTCAAATATTGAACATTTCTAATGACTTGGTGCAAATCATCTTTAGATTTATTAAGAAACATAACATGTGCTATAAAAGCACATTCTAAGGAACAATGAGGAAAATTTTCTCTTTTATCTTTCGCAGATTTGAAGCCATAACACTTGGGTTGATTTCTAAAGCTTCCTATGCAGAATTTCTAGAAACCAATTGTAGATTTGGATTCTTCAGACAAAAATAAGCAATTTCATAAAAACAAGTTGCTCAAATAAGAGGTTAGATGAAGAAGATATGGCAATTTCAAGATCTATTGTTTTAGGGCTTTTCTCTGTTACTGTTTCTATGTGCTTTTCTGCAAAATTTCCATAAAGCAACTGCATGTCTTCTGCAAAATTTCCATAAAGTAACTGCAGATTTGTCTTCTTCTCACAAAAGTACACAATTTCAAAAAGAAAATCACTCAAAGCAGAGATTGAACAAACCCGATTGCAGTTTAAAAATCTGCTCTTTTTTGTAAGGCTCTTCAGTGATGGCCACAAATATTGAAAAGCATGTATCCTTTAATAGAGTGCCTAGGTTGTAGCTAGACAAAGGACTTCCAAGGCTTTGATTTGGTATATTATGTGATATACTTCTGATCGATATTCAGTATGCTACATCCCTTGCAAATTGCCACCCACAAACCCCAGTGGAACCACCAAATGTTGATTTTGGGTAGCATCGTATGTGCTCTAGCCATGAAAATTGGTGGAGAGGCTAAAGCACATGAGATCTCCAAGACCAAGAAATGGTTTGGGCAAAATCTAACCAGTTTGGGAGATATTAAAATAATTAATATTTTTTGGAGTTCCTAAGTTTAAACTTAGGAAAAATAAAATATTAATGGGTATTAATATAAAATTGGGTTAGAATGGTCCAAAAGTCATGGATCAAGCCAAATCTAATCTTAGCCGTTGATTAGAGATTTAATTTCGGTCGTTGATGGGCAAACGAGAAAAGTAAAAGAGGAGGCTTGAGGGTCAGTTGGAGAACACACCAGAGTGACCAGTTATTCTATTCTCTAGAGCGGGGTTTGCTAAGAGAGATAGAATCAGTGATCAGCAGCGAGGGGCAATGAATACATAGTAGAGAGGCAGAGCTGGTACCAGAGAGACAGCGCAGAGCCCGAAGAGGTTGACATAGAGGCAGCTGGAGGCTACGTAGAGGCAGCCAAGAGTTGCGTAGAGCCAGGAGAGGCCAGCATGTGAGACACAGAGGGTCTAGGGGCTGACGTAGAAGCTCCAGAAGCTGACGCAAAGGCTAGCAGAGCTAACGCAGGGCCAAAAGGCAGCGTTGGGAGGATTTCGTGGGACAGACTGGGTGTTGGTGAGCCAGGTAGGGTGACACAGTCCCTATCAGAGTGACACAGAGCAGTGGAAGCTGCAATTGTTGTTGTGGAATCGTTCATTCGGTGATTTATCAGTCATAATATCTATCTCCAAGGAGAGGTACTACTGCCGAGGGCATTCTCTATTGAGTGAGCCATTTCTGGCACCCTAGTTGTATTCTGAAAATTTGCATAATAATAAAACCCTCTAAATAGTTGCACCGGTTTTCCTGCATTGGGTTTTTCCGAGGACATTGGTCCAAAAATAACGGTGTCACTTGTGTGCTTGTTTACTTTCAGTTGATGATCTGTATGTGTTGATACTGTACTTGTATTTATTTTCAGTATTTACATGGTAAATAACTTGTTAAGTAATTGAACAAGTAGGAAGAAATAAATTAGATAGTATAGGAAGAATTTCTAATAGGTTAAACTTAGAAATTCCAACATGGTATCATAGCATGGTTGCAGATCACAAGGTAACTGAAGGCATCAGCCAAGCATAGCAGCAGCAGCATAAACAACTGTCTCGAGTGACAGAAGTTGTTCCTAGCAGAAAGCAGCAAGGAAGGGGTGACATAAAGAGCCTGCGTCATCAGGAGAAGGACCAACGTTGAGGCAGAGAGGAGCAGACCTGACCTACATAGTGCCCAGTCATCTTTCTCAGTCAGGAAGGATCGACGTTGTGGCCAGGAGGTGCAGATTTTGTTGGTGCTAGGATTGCGCAGAGCCTAGAGGCTCAAACCTTCAAATTGCTGAGGCATAGGAGGCTGTGGGTGAGTTGCAGAGCGAAGCTGGTGGGGTACTGTGGTCAGAACATTACCTAACAGGGAAACACCAAGGAGGAGGGAGTTGTTGCCAAGGATTTCTAGCCAAAAAATCTGGATCAGTGGTGCAATTGCATAAACGATCGGAATGGGGCATCTCGACATTGGCAAAGGGGTTTCTAGAAGGGAAATCGAGGCTCAGAGGGAGCCAAACCGAGAACTTCCAGACGAGAAGTTGAGAGACTCGGCAGGAGTCGATCAGAAGACTTCCAGGAGGGAAGTAGAGAGACTCAAAAGAGGAGCAGCGAAATGGCAGTGAATGGGCCGAGAGATCAAGATAGACTGGACGGAGCTTCCAACTTCGTAGTCTGGAAGGCCAAGATCTTGTCCATTCTAGACAGGTATCGCATCAAGCACTTCGCCTTGAAAACGATAGTGATCCAAGTTGACCAGGCTAAAAATGAGAAGTACGAAGAGGCAATGGCCAGGGCTAAGTGCATCATCCTTGACGGGGTCAAGGATCATGTGGTACCACATATTGCGGAGAAGGGTACGGCAAATGAGATGTGGGATGCCCTAAAGAAGTTGTATCAACATACTTCTGTGCAGAGGAAGATGCTTCTAGAAAATCAATTGCGGTCATACCAGATGCAGAGGGGAGAGCAGATAGATATCTTCCTTGGGCGATTGACAGAGATCTTGGACCATCTGACTTCCATAAGGGCCACACCAGATGAGGAGATGTTGGTGAGGACCGCACTGAACGCAGTCTCAGAGGACTGGGCGGTATTTTTCCAGAGCTTATTGGGCAATTGTTGAATTTAGGCTTCTATGATCCATATCAAGTATTATGAGATAAGTGTTTCGGCGTAAATCACATGATAGAGCATTTGTCGACGCGTTTCGAACCAACCAGTGTGGTTCATCGTCAGGACAAGTTGGGCAGGTCGAACCTTCCGGATTGGGAGGACCTGTGGGCGGCTCTTCGTCAAGAAGAGATCAAACGGCTAACTAAGGCAGGGAGTAACGATAAGGGGGTCAAAATCAAGAAAGAGGAAGAGGAGGATGTTGCTCTAGCATCTGCGGGAAAGCATGAGAAACGAAAGAAGAACCTCTCCAAGGTCAAGTGCTTCCACTATGGGGAACTGGGTCACTATGCAAACCAATGTCCAAGAAAGAAGAGCAAGGGAGAGGCTTCTGAGACCAAGGTAGCGCCAGCGAGGGCAGAGAAAGAAGTGGAAACAGATGACGACTATGCCATGAGTGCTCATGTGCCACTTGAGAGGAAGTGGGGAGACATCGAGCTGTAGTCAGACGGACTACAGACGATGAGGGGCAGGATCCTTGAGGTACCCAACCTCTTGGATTATACCTTGCTACGGGAGCCCCGAAGAGAAGTAGCAGGACTAGCGGATGTCGGTAGAGACGGATGTAGACGGAGTGATAGAGGGTGCTACAGTGCAGGAGTACCAGACAACGTGAGGCAACAATGCGAGATGCATGGAGTTGTTGCAGTAGCGCAGAGGTCAGTAGAGGGAGCACCTGTTAGTGACAAAGGGAGCTTCAACATCAGGAGTGTTTCTAGCCTGACAGAGATGTCAGAGTTGGGAGGATCAATTACTTACTTCTCAGTAACTGAGTTTCAGTGCAGTGGTTAGCAGTGGCAGTGCTATGGGAAGCACGATGCAGCATGATGAGAGGGGATGCAGTGCAGATGTAGCAGTGGCAGGGCCATGGGCTGATGCAGAGGGAGTTGTCGTATAGATGTAGCAGTGGCAGTGGCAGGGCTATGGGTAGCAGTACAGGATGCAGCAGTGCAGAGGATGTTGGGCGGAGAGGCTTCGCATCAGCGCAAGGGCCGATGCTGGATGATCATGGTGATACTCAGTGAGGAGTATTACTAGAGCATAGTCCTCGCTAAGAGGGAGTGTTGATTTCAAGTAGCACTGGATGTGCTCTAGCCATGAAAATTGGTGGAGAGGCTAAAGCACATGAGATCTCCAAGACCCAGAAATGGTTTTGGTAGAATCTAACCGGTTTGGGAGATATTAAAATAATTAATATTTTTTAGAGTTCATAAGTCTAAACTTAGGAAAAATAAAATATTAATGGATATTAATATAAAACTGGATTAGAATGGTCCGAAAGTCATGGATCAAGCCAAATCTAACCTTAGCCATTGATTAGAGATTTAATCTCGGTCGTTGATGGACCAATGAGAAAAGTATAAGAGGAGGCTTGAGGGTTAGTTGGAGAACACACCAGAGTGATCAGTCAATCTATTCTCTAGAATGGGGCTTGCTAAGAGAGATAGAATCAGTGATCAGTAGCGAGGGGCAGTGAATACATAGCAGAGAGGCAGAGTCGGTACTAGAGAGACAGCGCAGAGGCCGAAGAGGTTGACACAGAGGCAGCCAAGCGCTGCGCAGAGCCATGAGAGGCCAACATGTGAGATGTAGAGGGTCTAGGCGCTGACACAGAAGCTCCAGAGCTGATGCAGAGGCTAGCAGAGTTCACGCAGGGCCAAGATGCAGTGCTGGGAGGATTTCGTGGGACAGACTGGGTGCTGGTGAGCTGGGTAGGGTGACACAATCCCTATTAGAGTGACGCTGAGAAGTGGAAGCTGCAATTGTTGCTGTGTGATCGTTCATCCGGTGATTTATCAGCCGAAATATCTGTCTCTGAGGAGAGGAACTACTGCCGAGGGCATTCTCTGTTGGGTAAGCCATTTCTGGCACCCTAGTTGTATTCTAAAAATTACATAATAATAAAACCCTCTGAATAGCTGCATCGATTTTCCTACATTGGGTTTTTCTAGGGACATTGGTCCAAAAATAACAGTGTCACTTGTGTGCTTGTTTACTTTCAATTGATGATCTGTATGTTTTGATACTGTACTTGTATTTATTTTCAATATTTACATGGTAAATAACTTGTTGAGTAATTGAAAAAGTAGGAAGAAATAAATCAAATAGTACAGGAAGAATTTCTAACGGGTTAAACTTAGAAATTCCAACACCAAATGGCAGTGATGGAAGCTTTCCACAAACAAAAGATACTGTGTGACCAAATGTTGGAGCTGGTATAGGAAATGTGGATCATAATGGCCATTAAAGGGGAGTCTACCAATGACAACTATGGTTGGTCACTAGTGTGATTTAGAGGATGCTTGTGCAGATTGCTATATGGATAGTGGTTATTTATGGGAAGCCAACTACTTCCAACTTCCCTTTGATGCACATACCCTTCATATGAAGAGCACATCATTGAGGGGATAAATAAGAAGGAGCAGCCTACCAATTTCTAGCATGATTCTCCTACAGAGGTAGTGTTCCTTCCAGAGCCATCCTTTTCCAGCCATATAGAGGATATTTTGCTATGGGGATCCTCTTTACTCAGATCCACATGACCATGGTTACCACAATTTGCTATTCAAGTGTCTTCCATTGGGAGTCAACATGAGCACTAGTACATTGAACCCTGCCATATCAACAAGCTTCTTAGACTACTTTAGTGTAAAGGCCAACACTTGTACATGGGCCCTTGGTTTCTTGGACTACTTTAGCTTTGCAGTCAGAAACCATACATGTGACTCTGATTTATAGTTGTACATCATCACTACAAACATTAAGGAGAATGCATATCAAAGAGGGATGGAATGGTGGGATCCCCCTTGGGGTGTAATAGGGATCTATATGCCCATTATTAGGATAAGTATGGTGGCCGATTAATGTAATGTGGATTAGGCCACTATTAAATAAGGCCCACTTAGTTAGCATTAAATAAATGTGATGTGGCCTCATTAAAGAAGGCCCACTAGGTAGTTTGCATTTGGTTATGGTTAACATTTGCTAGGTAGCTATAAATAAGAATGGAGTCCTCACGCAATCATGTATCAGTACCTAGCTCATTTGGAGGTTGCCTCCTTCAAAATGTGAGTGAGCAAGAGTTGATCCTTCCATAAAAGGATCATTATATGGTGTTACCTTGAGGATTTTGATATTGAGGACAAGTATCGAACATTTATGATAGATTGTTGTGAAACATCTTTAGATCTATTACGAAACATAACATTATATTCAAGCAATGCATTTTTATATAGCATAGAGTTGCATTGCAGTAACTCTACCACATGGTCCAACAGAAAGCATATTTAATCATTTTCTAGTCGAGCCTTGGCCTTGAGCTCTATACTAGGAATCCATACAAGAAATATTGACAACATTTACCCCCCCTTGAGCCCCATACTAAAAATCCATACAAGACATATTTACAACATTTACCCTATAGGGACATCACATAGCTCAAACCTATCATTATAACCACACATGCACAATTATACAAAATCTGATCCAATACCTTCCAAGGATCAAAACTGAGGTATTACATCTTACTCACAAGTGACCTAGGGACAAGCCTACACTAAAGAAATATGAAACTTGGATTGTGAAGATAATGGACCTGCAATCCCCTCAAAATGAGACTTTAAGATGGTGCCCACACCTTTCATTCTCTCATAGGAAAATGACTTCAGGGGGCATACACTTTATATGTCTTGTTTGATGGAAAAAATGGCAACAAAAGGATATTCCCTCGTAGTCCAGTGTTTGCTTCCATTTTGATCCCCCACATACGAGTGATATCAAGGTTAGGATCCCACCATTAATGTCCATCAAGATCCAACAAACATGGTACTTCTTCCATATTTAGGGTTTCCATAATCTGGATTTGTGAATTAAAAAGATCCCAAAGCATCCCCCACAACTTGGAGAACCTTGTAGTTTCATAAATGTCGTGGAAGACTCGACAAGCACACCCACAGAAGGAGATCCAACAAGTAGTGACCAAATTGAAAATTTCATTCTAAGCTCTCAAAACTAGACCCAAACACTCAAAAAACCAAGGAACCCTAGACAAGACTATCTCTTTCTCTGAAGGGGATTCAAACATGAAAGAAAAAGGAATATTTATTCAGTGGAGAGATACAGATCTTATAATTTGCCACCAAACCAAGGGATCAGATTCATATGAGACAATTTCTTCATACTGGAATAATCAATTAGGGTTTTCTACCACAACTCTACAGCGCCACCAAGAATCCACTTCATCCAAATAGAAATTGTCTTCCCACCCTTGCTAACCTAAATGCATCTCCTTCAACCTTTGGGGAGAGGCAAACTCCAAGACCCATTTCCCCCTTGAACAATCCTATGACCTCCAAATTATATGACGATTGAACCCTTATTTGTATCTATGAAACCAATGTTGCCAGTTTCCTTTTGCAAAAAAAAAAAACTTCTCCAAAAAGGCTATGCCTCCCCATCCTTCGCTGCCTCCATCTTTTTCACATGTGTGTGTGGCTTCCCAGAGCGAATCTAGGCATTGAAGCCACTAGCACACTATTCACTACGGTTGTAACTTTTATCAACTATTCACACCTTCAATGGGGTTCTTCTGATGTACATATGGTTAAGGTGTCTTCCACTTTTACAAAAGCAAAGGACTCACAAGACTTAAAGTAAACTTATTATTTCATGAAGGGCCTTATCATGTTCTTTCCAATGGACAATGTCAGCCACTTACAAAATATGTACAACTTTAATCAAATTTACAGCTATTTGAATCACAGTGGATAAAAGTGTGGCAGTAATCCAATCTGTCCTCATTTTCAATGTATGTATGCTGGGATTGAGATTTTGTCAGTCAATTTCATCATTGAACATCTGGAATCTCATGTTTGGGATTCCTCTATCAAATTAAATGATCTGGCCTAGTTGGAATCTGCACAATTTGGAGGATCCAACATGCAAAAATATAGCTGTGATAGTATATGTGTTGATAATAAAGCCATAGATGCTATGCAATTCTATTATTCATGAAGTGTTGCATAAGGATGTATCACCAACCACTTGGACTACCAGAATCTATAAACAGGGAGCCAATATTATTGATTGACTGGGCATCAACTAATATCATTATTTATCAACGATCTTCAACAATAAACCAAATATGTTTGACCACAATCCATTGCTGATAGAAATCATAAATCCATCAAGATCATGCATGTAAAAATCTTCTTAGATTCTACATATGCCAATAATATCTTGCAGAGTGCTAGTCCCTACTGATTTCTACCATTGCTCGGGTGAAATAATATTGTGGTTCTAAGTTGAATTGTATTTGGCACCTTATTTCTTCTGGAATTTCTTGGACTAATTAAGTCCACGACAACTCCTGCTGGTGTGCTCTCCAATCCATTAGTTGTTCCATTTTAGCATAAGCCACATGTCAGTGGTTTAGCTGATCTACACGAGCATTATACTTACCTTGGATATGATCTACTTCACATTCAGATGTTTTTATGAAACTTTGCCCCTTGTAAACCTCCCTTGCTTATTTGGACATCTTTTTATTAGGGAACCCTTTGAGTCCCCAATAATTGATAGAGAGGATAAATTTGTATTGCAAGATGGATAACCTAAATGCCTATAAAGCTTTTACAGCTACATATGTTTCTAATTCTGTACTGTGATACCATTCTGCCCAACCCCCTTGATGTCATTAAGGAGATGGGGTCTTGAAGGTTTTTCATCTTAAACATCGCATAAAGGTTAATTCTAGGTAAATGGTTGTGTTCTACTTGTTGAGAGCTTTCCAAAGGCTATAAATTTGTCAAATTCCAAATCCATAGCACCAGGTTATGATCTGCTGAAGATTTCTAGGGTTTGTTCTTCCTCTCTCGCTCTCTAGGCCAGGTCAGCATTTGTATCATGCCATGTGTCAGGTGACATGGCATGAGGCACACATGGTTGCCACATTAGGCATCCTGGGGTTAAGTCTCCATCATGCCAGGGAGGGGGTTTTAGATACTTAAAACATTGTTTTCATGTTTATGTGTTGCATTCACAAGTTTTTTGTGATGCAATGCATCACATCCAAAGAAAAGATTCAACCTACGCTAAGATCTGACTCCTGTCCAACAAAAAACATTTGATCCATCCCACATCGCATATAAATGAAACTTCTAGTAATAAACCCCTTGCCCCAATCCAGATCACAACTACCAAATCTCTGTGTGATGCTAAGTAGCCTACCCTTATCTTCAATCCATGTCACTACTAGACTCGATTCATGCAACATCCTCCTTGCACATTGATCGTATGGAATCCAAAGATTGCTTGTGATGCAGTGAACAATCTTTGGATGCAATACTGCACATACAACAAATAATCTTTGGATGCAATACTGCACATACAACAAATATTTTCCATCTTGCGATAACACATGGCCTCTCCAAGAAGAATTTTCCAAGTGTGAAGGCTCAAACCCTTCTCAAGTGGACACATAATAAATCCAAGTGTTGTGCATTAGAGGCATTCTTCAGCAAAGATATGGAGCCTATTTCAAAAGCATAAGGAGTGGGTTTCAGGGTTCTGAAAGCCTGACACATTAAGGTCCATACCCAGGGCTTATTTATGCATAATCATCATTACAACATTTAATAGTGATGCTTGTTTGTGGATGGGTCCTTTATCCAAGTTACCCTAACTACTTATACAACAAACAGAATTTCCGTGCCTAAGGAATGACCTGAGTTCCTTAGAGTTGGTATACTTTGCGCACACGCACATATACAGCTGTTAGATTCTCTGAGAGTTTGAATGCCATCAAATACATGTTCAAATACATTAATAATCTTCTTGATTGCCACTCTTTGACCTATGTGAGTGTCAATTGCAGAGAAAACAACTCCATAGCCTCCATTTCCAATCACCTCTTGTATTTGGCATCAGTTGGTTTCCCCTTAGTCTGAGAAGGACATGTGAGTGTCAATTGCAGAGCAAACAACTCCATACCCTCCTTTTCCAATCGCCTCTTGCATTTGGCATCAGTTGGTTTCCCCTTAGTCTGAGAAAGATTCTGTCCCTATAATATTCTTTGAGAAGAATGAACAACATAGCTCAGGCCTCGATAGCACCTATTGGTGACATAATATGTCCACAATATGATTGGAGGAGAACCATTGAATGAGGGGCAAGGAAGACCAAAGTTGTATATCTTCAGTCTACAGTTGGAATTTGCTAAAATATTTTTGGCTTCAAATCATGGTGGAACATATTTTCCATGACCTGAAGAAGCTATTAAGGGAAAAACTTTATGGTGTTCAAGATTCAAATCATTATTTGCTTTAATAACTGGTGATGATGAGATTCCATCAATTTGAAACCAACATATTACGTCATTGAATTCCCTGGGAGATGGAGGTAGCATGATGTGCTTGATTTCCACAATCTCAGGGTGCTTAAGTAACTTTAGAAGCTTGATTCTTGATTGGTCATACAAGAACGTGAAAATTTTATAATTATCTAGCAAGGCTAAGAAGCCAGTGCTGGCCTTCTATATACTAGTCTTACAACTGGCTCACTATGCTTTCTTTAACACAACTTAACATTCAACCTCATACATATTCTTAAGCATCATATTGCATGCAAACTTTACATTGCCAAGCAATTCATTGAGGGTAGGATGGAGGCTGTGGGTACAATTACCAAACGGCAATCCTAAGGCTTCTCAATACAATCATACATTTCCAGTCTATTCTTCAAGCATCATAGAATGGTGAGGATGACTGTGAGTACAGAATTACCAACAGCAACATAATGACTTTATTGTGCAGTCCTTACAAGCTTCATCGAGCAAACTCAAGAACTTTACTTTGAATATATCTTCATGCTACACCAAATCACTTCCTATGTCTCCATCATGCAAGGAATGCCATTCCATTTCCAAGCAAACTCAACACCTCAAATGAAAATTGTTGACGGTGTAATTAACAACATTACCAAAAACATGGCAAGATCTCAATTGAAAATAAATGCACAAGTAAAGATCATACTATCCATACATACTGCAATTCAACTGTACACCAGTTTTATACATGTACATATCTATTCATTCAACAAGACTAGTACCCAGCTTTCAAGCTGTCAACAAATCTCCGTCGAAGCAACAATTATACCCAACGAAATATGCACGCCAGTCATGCTGTGCTTAAATTTCCTTGCAAGTACTCCTCAGCCTGACATGGTGGTCATTCATCAAGATGCAGTGATGGGGTAAAAGCAGTTCTCAAAGAGGACTCATATGCAACACAGGACCTACAGCATAGGCAGAGGTCTTGATGATCAGGAGAACAGATTTTTAGGGGAATAGATTTTTCCAATCATCCCTATCAGATCCACTCAGTCAGTTGAACTGTCCAAAAAGGCTTTGGTCCATCACTGAGCTTAATACTTAGAATGAACGCGAATAGCCCAAGACTACCAAATTCCAATCAACCCAGTTATTTAGAGGAAACATATGTTTTATTAGAAGAGCATTCTCAAGTCTTGTTTCAGAATTTCTGTGAAGACTAAGACACCTTGGTCAATCCCTTAGGATCTCTCCTTAGTTCTCTAGCTTCCTATTGAAGCAAGATAATGCTACCGTGCCTATATGCATGATTCAATGTTCCACCAAGACTCTGGTGCAGGGAGACACGGGTGCGGGGAGAAGCACAGGGGGGACGTGTGGGAGTACCCTCAAATTTTAGGGAAATTTCGGGGGTGTGGGGGGATGTCTGGGTATATAATTTTTAATTATATATATAATTCAAGTTCATAACCAATAATGAAAGCATAAATAGACTTATAGTAATAGTAAATACATTGATCCACACATAAAATTTAAATTCCATAATTGAATTAAATAGTGACATACATTGATCCATCCTCATCATTCATTTTGATACATACATCATTCATATGAAATACTCTTCATTCATCCATACCATGAGATTCAATAATGAAATATTCAAATACATTGATCCATATCATTCATCATTCTATAATCTACACTGATTTAAAAATTAAATTCATCATTCATCATTCTATAATCTACACTGATTTAAAAATTAAATTCATCATTCATCATTCTAGAATCTAAATTAAAAGCAAAACAGACTGGTATATTACTATATACTATATATTAGGTACTAAAGTTTAAAAACTAAAATAGTAAATTACTAAATTCAAAATTCATATAACTCAAAGTAGCAAACTCAAAAATAGTTAAGAGTGAGGAGTCAATAATCAGTCTGAGGTCATCAATATCTAGTGTCACGACTCAAAAGTTAAAACTGAAAAGTAAAAATGGACATTGAGGAATTTTCAAATTAATATGTGATTTTCAAGTTTTTTTATATTAAATGTTATTGGACAAATTCGAGAGAGGACATGTCTCCCCTCAAAAGGGGATGCCCAAAAACACCCCTTTTGAAGGGGGATGCCCAAAAGCACCCTTTTGGGGAGTCACGTCCCCCACATTGGGGAAAAGCACCCCCCTTCATCTCCCCACAACTCCCCAAAAGGGGTGCATGGAGAAACACAGCCCCAAAAGTCCCCCGTCATGGGTGCGTGGGGTGTGAGGGATGTGTGCGCCCAACCCTAGGTGAAGCATCCCCATGGAACACTGATGCTTACAAAAGGTTGTCAATAGATGGGCAACAATCCAACCTTACCATTGAATTCGAAAAATGGATTGACGTCACTCCAACCATTCCAGTTGAGGCACTATAGTTGTAAGGCTTTTAAGGACTCTTCCCTACAAGGATCTCATGCACAGCATGAGAACCACTCTCAGCAATTCAAGTTTGAGCAAGGATTCAGGTAGCAATCCTACTATACATACATGCATACAAGATGCCTAATATCTACCAACATCATTACCATTTCTTCATTCTTATATTCTTTTATCAAAAAAACATTAACGTATCACAAGACATCAATTACATTCACTTGCAATGCATTCACATTACAATTTAATAAACAACACAAGACAAGTACGGACACTTATTTGAAAAAGAGAGAGTCTACCAATTGAACTAGAAATGAGTGTTTTCCCGACGACCTTAGGTTCAACTATATATCAGTCTCTCTACAGTTGGTCACCTCCTAGATAGGCTATGATACCATAAGGGGAGAATCTCCAACACTCGAAGTGTTTTTGGTTAGGTGAATGAAAATCTCCCTCACAACAAATGTAGATAGAGAACTCTTCCTCACTAAGCCTAGGGTCTCCACAATCTCCACCCCTTAGCTAGCATGGAAAGCAAATGAGGAAACCTGTCCACTGCTACACAGACCCTCTGCAATTTCCTTCCCTCTTGTTTGTCATGCTTGCCCAGCATGCACCAAATCGTGACCCTCTCAACTCATGGAAGATCTCAAAAGTCTCCCACCTAAGTTCAAGACAACAATTCGAGTATAACAGACCTCAATTCCTTGGGCAACTTCCACACTCATGTAGGTATCTGTTGGGCGCGGGATCCCCCAAGGGTAGTTTTGGGGCTAAAAGCCCATATTTTGGTCAAATTTTGTAATCCAAGTGTAAAGACTCCGCATTTTGTGGTCGTAGAGTGCGTAGGTGTTAAAGAGTCATAGAGTTGTCCGCCCTTATTTTGGAAATGTAATGTCAGCTGTAAAAGATCTACCCATGGTCCGCGGACCATGGGATTGTATAAATAGAGCTAAGCTCTAAGTAGTTTGATAGCAAGAATAGAAGATAGACACACGAAGATATGATGTATGAGAGATAACTGTGAGGTAGAAGTCTAAGTTTGGGTCGTAGCATAGGTAAAAGCTTTGCAGCTGAGTGAGCAGAGGCCTAGGGTAGAAGTCTGCAGTTGAGTGCGCGGACCCCTGCAACTGAGTGCGCAGGGCGGGTCGAGTCTGTAATCGTCCGGAATTATCAATAAAGAGAAGTATTCCACAATTTCTGCGCCTTTATCTCTTGTTTATGCATCTTGTTATGTTGGGTATGAATTTCACTTATAATGCTTATATGATGCGCGAATGTATGTAAATGTGTTGGTTAAGTGAACGCAAGTAAGAACATCTATTTATGCGAAGCTAACTAAGATCGGTTAATAAGATAAGTAAGACACTTAGCCTAGGTTAGGGCTGCGCGAAAGCCAATTGTACCCTTTCGCGAAGGTATTGAAAGCCAAAACAGAGGGTTTGTCTTACAAGCCCTAGAGCGAGATCACCTGCACGAAGGCAGGGATAGAAGAGATCAAACAACATCACAACCATCTCAAGGGTGCGGAAACTTGGTTCTAGCATCCCCCCATACTGCTTCGGGTGAGACTTCAGTTCGCACTCCATGGGATGATGCCGAAAGGGCCAGTAGTGTAGGGATTTGTTTGGCTAACTAACGCTGAACCTGGGTCAGGCCCCCTCAAGACAACAAATGGTTCCGTTGTGGGACCGAAATCTGCATAAGAGATGTGTGATGTCATATCACTGGAATCCAACTAAGAAAGAGATTGGAGACTAGTTGGATAGAAAGATCTGCAAATTCGCGGCACAAGAGAACAAAAACCCGTGACTATCAAAAGAATAGTGGTTGGACCGATGCCTGTATACAGAGATCCACGAAATCTTTTTCTACACTTTCCCTGTTGAGCTATACAAGTGGATCGCGAAGCTAGCAGATAGCCAAGGAAGGTGGAAACTTGACGGTCCTATTGTGTGGACCCCAGAGCTAATGCGAAGGTTGGAAGCATCAGAGGATAAGATCGCCTGCGCTGTCGATCATTGGCTCGATCACGCCATAGGAGGATTTGTTACTGAATTTGCGGTCGACACCTCAGTCAGCTATAGCGAGGCGGAGCGACGCTTTTTCAAGGGACCGCGAGGTAAGTAAGTAAAATCTTTGAATACCTGGATTAAAATGTTATTGTCCGAAAAATGGGTTATGCAGCTACCTTGATGTTCGGAACTACGCGAAGCGGAAAAACTTACAGGAACGAAGGAAATAAGGGTTCGGAATATAGCCCCTTGATTTCACCTCCGCAAAGAGACGAAGAAGGGATAGTGAAGGTTTCTCCGCAAAGTGCTATCCAGTTAATAAGACAAGGATTCTCGCGAATACCACCTCCACCCACACCACCTCCGACTTCACCACCATCGCCTCCAACTTCACTCGTACCACCTCCACCTCCACCACGGTTCAGTATGGCAAACATAGTGAAGTTGCCTTTGTTCAAAGGCATGGGAAACGAGGACCCAGACCAATTCTGGTTCGTTGTGAGGGCTGTATGGGAAGCTCAGGGTGTTACAAATGATCATATAAAGAAGGCAACACTGGTTAGTGCTCGGTAAGATCGCGCGCTAACCTGGTATATTAAGTACTCTAACGACAAACCGAATGTTGGAGTAGCAGACATCTAGGTAGCCCTAAATAGGGAATTTAGCAGGCCTAAATCTGAGGCGTAGTCGATTGTGGGATTCAAAGAGATCGTGATGCGACTAGGCGAGACGCCTTGGGAACTAGATCAGAGGTTGAAATGTACAATCCGCGAAGCCAACATAAATTTGACAGATAGACAACATCGCGAGTGGTTTGTGGCTTTGCTACTACACCACTTAAGGAGTGCGTTGTCGCAACAGAAGATAACAACTCAGGCAGAGGCCTTGGAGATTGCCATAAGACTACATGAGACTCCGATGCAAGATCCTAATCTAGGGGTTCAGCAAATCCATGCACAGCTGAAGAACCTGTGCCTTGAGATGCAAGGTCTGAAGCAGGACAGGACGGTTCGACCAGAGGTACGCAAGGAAGTATGGTGCTTGAAATGCAAGATCAGGGTCATGACAAGGACCATTGCCCGGTCTTTGCAAATTGCCTTGCAGGGGGAGGACCGATGCCTTTAAGGCCGGAAGCTCAAGAAGGATCTAGCGCGGGGCTTGCATTATGGTGCGCTATCTGTCAGGGAGCCGAAAAACATGCCACGGATAACTGTCACTTGCTACAGAAGTATGTACAAGCACTGCAACAACTGTTCTGCAACTTTTGTAGGTCGGTAGGACATGATGAGCATACTTGCAGGAGCTATGAATTGATGATGGATAGAACTCCTGCCTACAGGGTTCAGGCCGAAACGCGGCCCCTCGACTAGAATGCAGGAACGACGCAGACAAGGGCGAGGCAAAGGAGGACTTGGTAGAGGTCGAGGACAATTGATTTGCTACAATTGCGGAGGACCCAGACACTATGCCCGCGATTGCACTAATCCAACGCATCCGTCGTGCAAAAATTGCACGCTGTTTGATCATGAAATGGAAGATTGGCCTACGTTGATAGCTAGGATACGAGACAAAGGGGCGCTACCACCTCCACCGACTCAGAACCTGCATATGATGAGGTCTGAGCCGCGGGAGGAGGATCCGAACGTAAATATAGTGCTCAGGAGTGGGATCGCGACATGGGATGCCAAGGGGAAACAGCCAGAAGACAGTACATGGGTTCGCAAAGCCCCAACAAAAGAGGCTGAGTTCGATTTGGAGCACGCTCGTGAAGACTTCATGGAAGCTAAGAAGAGCTTCCTTGAGGCCTCCACCTCAGGAAGCAAGGATAAGTCTGAGCCAGAGATGGACCCTTCTATGCTCACAACTTTCCTGGAAACCTGAATGAAGTTACTGCGCAACAGTAAGGCTGTGAAAGGGTTACAAGAACTCATGAATAGATGCACTGGAACCGCACGAGGTGAGCCGCGCGTAGTACGAAAGATTGGCAAGCATAAAACAACGACTGGACAGGAGATGAGATTGACCACACAAATAGGAGAGTATGAAATGGATCAGGTCATTTTGGACCTGGGATCAAATGCGAATGTCCTACCAAAGCAGACTTGGGAGGGAATGGGGAGACCTGCGCTGCAATGGTCTCTGATTCAGCTAAGGATGGTGAATCAGCGGAAAATCATCCCCATGGGGCGGCTGCAGGGGGTGACCGTGGACATTGAGGGAGCGAGCGTTGGCGGATTTTGAAGTAATCGAGATAGTGGATGATAGCAATCCCTACCCTGCGCTCCTGGGAATTGACTGGGCTACTGATATGAACGGGGTAATCAATCTGAAGAAGCGAAAGGTGATCTTTGAGAAGAAATCACTGCGCGTAATAATACCCCTCGATCCTGCTGAAGGATCGCGCTATACTGAGCCTGTCCGTGATTATGAGAGTGATGACGACCTAGACTGTATCTATAAGATAACAGCGTGAGACCAAGATTGGGTGAATCCCACCGCAGATGGACGAATCACGTGGGATCGCAAGAGTTCCTGCACTTCGGACTCCAATGAAGAAATAGAACGCTGGAAGAATCGGTTACATGAAATAACTACGCTGAATTGCAACATGATGACCTGGTCGATGCACTGTGTGTCGTCAGAGGTAAGAAATCTGCCTACTTATGATGGTCTAAATGAGGTAGATATCTTTTTGGATGCATTTGAAAGGGAGGTACTAGAAAAGCAACGCTTCCAAGCCTTGGACTGGGCACTGCACGCTACCCCCGCAAGATGGTGGGGTATGCACAAGGGAAGCTTTGAAGATTGGCGCGAATGTAGAAGGATGATGAGAACATGATTCTGGAAGCCTAAGATGCAACTGACAGACAAGTACGATGGGTAGAATGATCCGCACGCGCATCTGGCCAAATGGACGCAGGCTTATGGAGAAAAACCCCAACCTGAGTGGGTGCACCTATTCTGTCATACCCTAGATGTTATCCCAATGAATTGGTATATAGAAACAGAGCTCTGCCATGGGACAGGTGAAATGGAATATTCTGCACGAAGGATTCCTAATGACATTCAGTTTTGAGGACGGGTTTGACAGTATTGACAAAGCGCTACAAGAAGTGAAAGCAACCATCTTTATGATACCGCAGAATCCTTTAGACCTGATTCAGCCTGAATGGGCTACTCAGCTAAGTCACGCGCTCGAATGCTATAATGTAACTGCTAAAGATGAGGATGAGGATCCGCAAAAGATCAACATTCCAGAAATAGAAGGACACCACGAGGTTCAAGGACCGCAGATTGAGAACCCTGATATAACCGTGCCAATGAAAACAAAACAAGTGAACAATGGTACGGAGGCAGAACCCAAATTCGCGAAGATTGGAGACTACTGGGACGATGCGATGGTGGATAAGGTCATTGAATTGCTCCGCGAATACCAGGACTTATTCCCTACCAAGTTTACGAATCTGAAGGGAATAATCGGAGACCTAGGAGTGATGAAGATCACGTTAAAGCCCGACGCTAGGCCAATTAAGCAGAGGCCTTACCGCCTCAATTCGAAATACAAAGAGAAGGTCCGCTCAGAGCTAGACAAGATGCTAGCCGTAGGCATCATTGAGCCTATGGAAGAATCTGATTGGGTAAGCCCTATGGTGGTGCAAGAGAAAAAGCAGAAGGATGAGATAAAGATATGTGTGGATCTCAGAAATTTGAATGACGCTTGTGTGCATGATCCTTTCCCGACTCCGTTCATGGATGAAGTGTTGGACAATGTAGGTGGCCAGGAAGCATATTCCTTCACTGATGGGTTCTCTAGGTACCACCAAATCAAAATCGTGTCAGAGGTAGGAGCAAGACAACCTTCGTGACTGAGAGGGGTTGTTTTCAATACACCTTCGTGACTGAGAGGGGTTGTTTTCAATACACCATAATGTCGTTTGGATTGAAGAATGCGCCTGTAATCTTTTCGCACGTGGTTGTTGCGGCATTTAAGGAATTTATTCACAAGTTCCTGAAGGTATGTTTTGATGACTGCACTGTATTTGGGCTGGTTAAGCGCCACGTAGCAAGCTTGTGCCTGATGTTGGATACCTATCGAAGATACCAGATCACGCTCAATCTCAAGAAGTGTCTGCTTTGTGTTCCTTTTGGGAACCTATTGGGGCATGTGGTTTGCAGACAAGGACTGATCGTAGACCTCGCGAAGATCGCGGTGATACTGAACTTGGAAGCGCCGAGGAGTGTGAAACAACTGCGCGCTACTCTGGGACATACGGGATATTACAGAAAGTTTATCAAAAGCTATGCCCAGATCACCGCGCTGATGGAAAAATTGTTGAAGAAGGATGTCACGTTCTGCTGGAACGATGACTGTAAGAAAAGCTTGGATATATTGAAAGAAAAGATGGTTACGACGTCGATTCTAGTCTTCCCGGACTTGAAGTAAGAGTTTCATGTACATGTTGACGCGTCATGTATAGCATTGGGGGCAGTACTAACACAGGATGGAGGCGAAGGCTTGGACCATCCTATCGCGTTCGGAAACCTCAGATTATCCAAAGCAGAGAAGAACTATTCTACCACTGAATGCGAGGGGCTAGCTATGGTGTATGCACTCCAGAAGTACCAGCACTACTTGCTAGGAAGCCATTTTAAAATGTATACGGATCACCCTGCGCTGAAGTACCTAGTCAATAAGCCTATGTTGGAGGGCGAATCTGCAGATGGCTCTTATTGTTCCAAGAGTACGATTTTGAAGTTGTTGTGAAGCCTGGGCGACTGAACGCGAGACCAGATCCTCTATCGTGCATCGAAACAGGGGAGGAACCTACTAACTTGGAGGAAGGATTGCCTGACGCACAACTATTTGTAGTGCATGTCGCGGATGGACATTTCGAGGATATAATACACTTCCTAACAACAGGAATTGCACTAGAAGGATACTCTGTCCAGCAAAAGAAGGAATTAGTGGTGCGCGCGGCAAATTTCTCTGTCATTGTTGGGCATCTATACAAGATGGGGACTGATGAGATATTGCAACGGTATGTACTTGAGTTCGAACGAAGCAACATCCTCGCGACACTCATGGGGGTAACGCAGGAGGACACTATGCAAGGAGAGCAACTACGCAGAAGATTCTACGCTTAGGGTTGTGGTGGCCAACCCTTCATCAGTATTCAAAAGCATATTGTAAGGCGTGTGATGTATGTCAAAGAATAGGCAAGCCATCGCGGAGAGATGAAATGCCTTTGAATCCACAAATGACATTGCAACCCTTCGAGAAATGGGCAATAAATTTTGTAGGACCCATTCAGCCACAAGGAAAGACAGAAGCGAGGTACATTATCACTGCGACGGAGTATTTGACTTGTTGGACAAAAGCGCAGCCGGTGAAGGATTGCATGGGCGCTACAGCTGCGAAGTTCTTATTTGAGCATGTACTGACACGATTTGGATGTCCAAGGATCTTGATGAGTGATCATGGTATGCACTTCCTGAATGAGATGACCAGTGCACTAACGGAGGAATTTCAGGTATATCACCAGAAAAGCACACCTTATCACCCACAGGCTAACGAGACAGTGGAGGCATTCAACAAAGTGCTTGAAAATGCGTTGACCAAGGTTTGCAATGCTCAGTGAAGTGATTGGGACCTACGCATACCTGCAGTGTTGTGGACTTATTGAACAACATGCAAAATGCTGATGGGACAAACCCCTTTTAGGCTTGTCTATGGTGTGGAAGCTGTAATGCATATGGAATACATCGCCCCTAGCCTGTGCATAGCAGCGCTCACAGGTATGACGGATCGCGGAGCCCTGGAAGAGAGGCTCACACAGCTGGATGAGCTCGAAGAAGAAAGATTTTTGGCTAGGTTTCACCAACAGGTCCAAAAGCAGCGTGAAAAGGCATGGCATGATCAACACATCAAGTTGCGCACATTTAAGGTGAGCGATCTGGTTTTGTTGTATGATAGTAAGTTTGATAAATTCCCCAAAAAATTCAGGATGCACTAGTTAGGGCCTTATGTTATTAAGAAGATTAGGGACGAAGGAGCAGTATAGGTGGTCAAGTTAAATAGAGAACCCTTCCAAGGAAAGGTGAATGGCAGTCGCTTGAAGCCATACACCGACAGTCTGGCCATGTGACTAAATGAAAGTAGCACAGTCTTAGTGCTCCAGGCAGCTAAAAGGAGGCGCGGGACTATAAACTACACTGCCCAGGTTAGGGAGCTACACAATTTCAAGACTACGCGAAGCAGGGAAGTGTCACAGGGTTCGCGAAGGCAACTGCACTACTCATGGAAAGAGCGCGCAAGTCCGCCGGAAAGTGACCGTTAAAGTCATTGTTCACGATTTGATGGTTGGATTGTGGCCAAATGGAGTGGGCGATAGGCACTTAAGGCGAAATTTATGGATTAGATTCTTGAAAATATGTCGCCAATCTAGCATCAATGGGCCGAATGTGGGGGGAACGGTCAAGTTTGAATTCAAAAGGCCCTATAAATTACAAGTAGTTGTCCAGCGAAAAACACTTGGCATTTTGAAAATTCAGTTGTCGTGCTATCAGGTGTGTATGGACCATGCAAATTTTGAGGCTTTGAGAGCAAGTTCAGCGTTTGAGAGATTGTCGAAGGAGACGCAGGACCTCCTAAATAGAATGATGTCGACACCCGCGGAAGCCATGGACACAGAAGCGGTGACACCTGAGGAAGCTGCACAGGAAATTGAAGTAGTAGAATCTACCCCAGAGAGAGCCAAAGTGGTAGTCGAAGTCCCTAAATCACCAAGGACACCGAGACCAAAGAAGGATAAGCAGACTATGCTACCGGTGCGCATCTCACCAAGAAACCGACAGAGGACCAAGCTCACTTTGCAAGAAAAGGGGAAGGCCACTAATCTGGAAGCAGACAAGGCAGAATCTGAAGAAATCTTGGCTGATGAGGAGGATTTGGAAATGGAAGTTGAAACCCAGGGTGCGAACCCTATTACTAGGTTACCAGAATATGCTCCTCCGCACAAGGGCAAAGCCAAGGTGCCAAAGGGCATAGACGAGAGCATGAGCTCCCTGCAAACTTCGTTGCTCCCGGATGACATTGTTTTTGAAGGGTCGTGCTTAGGGCGGGTTCCTGTACTAAAGTTCAAAGATTGGGACCTTGCAGATCACGAGACATTCCCACATTTAGCGACTGAGCAGCTAATGCGCCAACTGATTAACACGACTGCTGGAACAATCGAATTAGAGCCACAGACATGGCTCAAGGGTGTAGAGAAAGTCTAGTTGCTCAACCTGCTCTGGGTACCGCATTACCACCGCGCCCTAGTGACCATCTTCGTCATTAGGCAGCTGCTCTTCTTGGTGCATGATGGGTGTTTGTGGCTAAAGGAGCCCATTCCCGTCACAAACCACTTGATCCATCAGATCACACGTCTGCCTTACTCAGGGGAGGATCCAGCCAATATATCAATAGGAAAAGGTGGTGAGTTGGCCCTCGTGGAAGCTATGAAGAAGAGATTCAAGTTGGCGAAGAAGAAGCAGGGATATGCCATCTCCAGCATTAACAACCTTGCAGTCAAGGTAGCAACGCAAATATTAGCAGGGAAGGTGATGCAGAAGTGCCGCGCGGATGAGGTACCCGCGCCTGTGATTGCTAGCAGCCCAATGCACTGAAGGAGTCCAGTTCAACTAGGTAAATTATCTATGCGACGGGTTCCTTGCGAACTATTGCGAGGCACAGGAGCAGGACAAGACATTCCACTACACGTGGCTCTTGTTGTCGATTATACTGATGGCATGGGAGCTGCCAAAAGACAGCCAATTCCCTTCGGTCACGCCGGACCTTCCAGAGGCAGCGAAGTATGCTTCGTTGTGGGTGACCAAGGACGCACAGCACATAAAAGAAAGCAAGATCTTTTGGATCTTGATGGAGATGAGTATCCGGGTGGGGATCAATCGCAAGCTACAGTTGTCGCCCACAGTATACGCTAGTTTGCAGAGCTTTGCAGAGTTCAAAGTGGATTTCCACCATGTCTTTATCAAGGCGCGAAAAGACCCCATGAAGACATGGCATAGCTTACCTTATCTGGCAACAGATGATATAATCTTTGCAGTCCTTGAGTCTTGGCCGCCAGAGTGGCACGCTGCAACAGACTCCACGGTGGAAATGGACAAGTCCGCTGCGCAGCGTAAGAAGGAAGAAACAAAGCTCAAAATGGCGCAGCTGGCTGAGAAGCGCAGAAAAGAGGAAGCGGAGGCTAAGACCCAGGCAACGCACGACGCTGCGAAATTGGCAGAACAGCAGCAGACAGGAGGAGAAGAGCACGAAGGACAAAAGTCACCTTCGCCCGGGGCTGAGGCAGAAACAGAGGAGCCGACAAAACAAGGTGGCGCGAACCCGCAGACGACGTCCACCCAACTCAAGCGTCAGCGACCGCAAGAGAAGGCAGTGTCACAGAAGAAAACCAAGGCTTCAAAGACATCCTTGGACCCAATCACCCTCACTGAGGGGGATTTGCACGATATTAGAGAAACGGTGAGGGATGTCACCATGGAGGCCCTCCAACAGTTCGAAGAGCAGCAGCAATTGGTATTAGCGGCTCTCTAGACAGAGCTGCAAGAGTTGCAGGCTCACACTCCACAGGCTAGCACAGTGTCCACCAGCCTTGCGATCGGCACTTCAGCTGCCGCGGAGATGTTGCAACAAGGGTGACCAACGTGATACTGCTACCAGATGGGGCACTTACTACAGAGAATGAGGCCGACAGGCCCACGGTTAGCAACCTGAAACGGGTGGGATTAAATATGGCTGCGCTCCCTCGAGAGACGTTCCACTTCTTGCAGGATGGAGTCACCGCGGAACTTAGGGCCTAGGAGAGTCGCGCTCTACAGGTAATGAGCGAGCAACGCATTAATATTGAGCAGTTGGGCCTACAATGCAACGAGGTAGTGGAACAAAATAAGCAAATCATGCAGGTAGTGGAGGAAACCTGCGGAATGGTCCCAAAGTTGGACATTCAGGTAGAAGAACCGGTTGAGGCACGCGTTCGCAAGTTGGCCACAGTGGTGCGCGACGCTCGGACAGAGATGGCCAAGATTCAGCTGGAGCTGAACCTGCAGATCGCAGAATTGCAATTGAGGGGTCAGCCTTCAACTCCGCCGAAAGTCAGGGAACAGCGTGCCACCGCTGTTACAACAACAATAGCGACAGTCGACAGTGCAGTAGCAGACTGCACGCGACTTTTTGAACAGTCATTCGAGGTCCTAACCCACCTGCAGGAGGACGCGAATGTAGAGAGCCTGGAGACAGAGGCACGCGAGCTACAACAAAGATATGACGAGGTCAAAGGGACCGCGCAAACAATCGCCCTTACACAGAGGCTCGCATGGATGCAGGAAGCAAAGGCGCTTAAGGAACAGGTGGATGCCTCTCGGCACAAAGAAGCGGTCCTAAAAGCGCGCCTACAGCCATGGATAGATGAGGCATATACGATCACAGCTTCCATTGAAGGAAAGCTCGCAACACAGCAGGCAACTCAACAGAAGATTCAGGGTGGCAGTTTAGCGGCAGCCACCGAGCAGAGAGTGGGAGAAGTCCAGCAGGCGGCCGCTCAGTGCGCTGCCGAGGTTGCGGTCATCCAAACGGAGCTGGGAGGTCTTCGCGCTAAGATCTCCGCGCCTGCAGAGTGACTCGAGGGTGAGTCACGATCTTTGTGTTGGGGGCCTGTTGAGCGCGAGATCCCCCAAGGGTAGTTTTGGGGCTAAAAGCCCATATTTGGTCAAATTTTGTAATCCAAGTGTAAAGACTCCACATTTTATGGTCGCGAAGCGCGTAGGTGTTAAAGAGTCATAGGGTTGTCCGCCCTTATTTTGGAAATGTAATGTCAACTGTAAAAAATCTACCCATGGTCTGCGGACCATGGGATTGTATAAATAGAGCTAAGCTTTAAGTAGTTTGATAACAAGAATAGAAGATAGACACACGAATATATGATGTATGAGAGATAGCTCTAAGGTAAGAGTCTAAGTTTGGGTCGTAACATAGGTAGAAGCTTTGCAACTGAGTGCGCAGAGGCCTAGGGTAGAGGTCTACAACGGAGTGCGTGGACCCCTACAGCTGAGTGCGCAAAGCGGGTCGAGTTTGTAATCATCTGGAATTATCAATAAAGATAAGTATTCCACAATTTCAGCGTCTTTATTTCCTGTTTATGCATCTTGTTATGTTGGGTATGAATTTCACTTATAATGCTTATATGATGCGCGAATGTATGTAAATGTCTTGGTTAAGTGAACGCAAGTAAGAACATCTATTTACGCGAAGCTAAGTAAGATCTGTTAATAAGATAGGTAAGACACTTAGCCTAGTTTGGGAGATATCGTAGTTCGTTGCCCTAGCAGCGCGAAAGTCCCTGAGCCGCAGGTTAGGGCTGCGTGAAAGCCAATTGTACCGTTTCGCGAAGGTAATGAAAGCCAAAACAGAGGGTTTGTCTTACAAGCCCTAGAAAGAGATCACCTGCACGAAGGCAGGGATAGAAGAGATCAAACGACATCACAACCATCTCAAGGGTGCGGAAACTTGGTTCCAACATCCCCCCATACTGCTTCGGGTGAGACTTTAGTCCGCGCTGCGCAGGCCGATACTGAAAGGGCCAGTAGTGTAGGGATTTGTTTGGCTAACTAACGCTGAACCTAGGTCAGGACCCCTCAAGCCAACAGTATCTTAGCATGCAAATTCAATCCTCTTCTACACTCATGCACTTTGTTGTTTGACTCAATGGCTAGATGTAACAAAACCAAAAAAAAACTAAATGACTTTTCCCCAAAATTTTCCCCGTCCCCCTAGTGTCGCTCAAATTGTGCAGGCATGGTGCAACAACGACTCAGGGTGAGCATTGTCACTCTGATCCCTAACCTCTCTGTTCTAGTTATCTCCCAACAACAGGCTATGGGGGGTAGTCCCTACGGAATATGAGAATGCGAGATTTGTTGGCAACCAACAAATCCGGGAGACACAACTAAATAGCCTAGCCACTTGGTTGATTTAGCAAGTTTTAGAGATTAGATTAGATTATTGCGTGAGACCAATGCGTTATGGAGTCAAATACTTGCTTTATATCAATTTACACCAAATGATCGGATGAACAATTGCTACTTGGAGATGCTTTGCTAACCTATATGTTATGCAAGTTCTACAACCTAGGTGAGATGCAAAGTCTTTGTTTATTTTAGTTAAATTCCTAACTAGGTGTATCCCTTAATCTTCAATTATTTTGAGGCTAGTCTCTAAAGTAGGTTGTAGAGAGAAATCAAGGCGAAGCAAGCAATGGCTTGGTTAACGATACCTCTCCTTGAAATCTAACTAGCCGATGCTTCTGGCACTGCAGAGACTGTGGCTCTAACGACTACAAGGTCACCGTGTTAACCACTAGAGAGAGTCTATACTTCGCAAGCTACAAGATGAAGGGTGGCCCTATATGTCTATCAACCAAGCTAATGCTTGGAGGTAAATTTATTAGTGCAAGACTTTGCCTAAAATGCAAATGCAAGGTGATTGAGTGCTTTTTAAGGTAAGATTACTTAATGTTCCTCAAGTACTTAGTTATAATTAATCTTTAGCTATGACAACAGAGTACTTAACAATAAATGAATGATAGTCTCAACCACAAGAAAAAGTGCTTAAACTCAATGGTGCCAGAAAATGTAACCAATGTAACCAATAGATAATTGCTCGAGTACTAAATAAAAGACAAGATTAATGCTCTTTATAGCAATTCACCAATATGTCAAAGATAGAATTAGATTATCACAATAGGCCAATAAATTTAATAACAATAATGGCAAATAAGAAAAATTAGAGCACTTATCCACGATATTACTTAGAACAATTAGCCAAGGTTCTTTAGAGACAATACAAGAATGAAAAGGGTACCAATAAACAATTGCTCAAGAGATTAACAATTTAGATGATTAATGCACAACAAATTACCAAAATGTCAATTAGATGTTCTATAGAACAATTAGATCTCCAAAAGGAACAAGTGACTAAACATTAAGATGCCCACGTCCAATATCCCTTTTAATTACCAACTTAAGCAATATCAACCATTCAACTCTTGAGATTGATTTGTCAAGTGCTTTTATGAGTGAGTATTTAGTGCATAATTATGACCTCTTAGATTATGAAACTCGCAAGAAAACAATGTGTTAGTATTCTTATTAGGAAGTAATATAACCAAATTATCAACCTCTTTAACAATCCAATGTTACCAATGTAAACAATTTTTTTCACAATGTGCTATGCTTATCAATGGAGCATTAACCAATGTTAGGAACCCTTATGCAACTTATGCTCAAATTTTATGACAGCAGTAAGCTAGATATGCCACATTAAATCCAATACTCACTTCTTGAATTAAATGAGAGCACTTAGAATGCAAACAGTGAGAGATGCTTGAGTTTAGGATCATTTTCAAATGTCACTGTTATGTATGATCAGACTTTATGATGCTTTCCAAACAGTGTGACAGTCATAAAAAAATTATGAAATATGCTGAACAGTGATTACCCAATTGATGCAATGACTTGTCAATGTATTTAGGTGACTTATTAGTTAGATTTATGCCACTTAAATGAATTTTATACCACTGTAAGCAAATGATCAGAGGTTGCTAGTAAAACAGAAATGAAAATGAGGGTTTGAGGAGGCAAACCAATAGGCCTTTAAGCCTTGAAAATGACTAGTTTGCTTGCCCAAAACTCCTCCAATGAATTGACCTCCTGTAACAACAATTATTAGCTCAAAATCTCTTGAATATCGCTGCAACCACAAGGTATTAGTGACAAAAATTTAATGATAATCCGAGTAATGACTTAAATGAGGCAAAGAGGGCTAGAGGCCAACGCTAGGCCTAGGAAAGAGGTCAATAGGCCTGCTGTCCAGGGTTAGAAGGGCCAACAACACCTAGGGCAGGCCTCCAAGAGGCTGCCACAAGACTAGATGAGGCTGCCGCTAGGGGAAATGAGGCCTTACGGCCTGCGGCAGAGGGAGATAGGGCTGTCGAGAGGCAGCGGGGGAGGAGAAGGGCTCACGAGGGAGGATGGAGGCCAATGGAGGGGAGATTAGGCCACGAAGGAAGGGTTAGAGACCTAGAAAGTGTGAAAACTCCTATCCTCAAGGAACCCCTACTGCAGCAAAATTAAATTTACTTCACCTACTTGATTTTAATATACATTATCAAGTTATTCTATGAATATTGAAGCAAATTACATCTGCAGTGTACACTACTTTAAATTTGATTTCATGAAACAAAAAACTGAGCAAAGAACAAGATACATAGGACACAGTTATTTTTGAACAAAATAGTCCCCGGAAAAACCCAATACGGGAAAACCGGTGCAGCAGCTCTGAGGGTTTTCTATTATTAAGTAGTAGTTCTGAATACAAACGTTGGTTGCCCTCCCGACAAACCAGTGATAGGGAAATACAATGGCGGAAAACCTGAGTGAGTTTTACCTCACTTCACCCGGCAGATTCTGGCTGATTCGACAGCAAAATTGGCTAAGCCCCGCTATCTCTACGTTGGCCCTGCGTAGGCCCTGCGTCAGCCTTACAAGCTCTGCGCTATCTCTTCTACCTTTTGCGTCAACCTTCTCGGTTGTTCTGACAATTTCGGCTCTCTGCGTGAGGGCAGCTACTACTTCTACGCTAGCCCTTCTAACTCTGCGTCAGGCCTGCGTGGGCCCAGATTGGCCCAGCGTCAATCCTTCTAGCTGTTGTGCTGCCTCCACTAGCTTCTCTCCGCCTCTCTGTCAGTATTCCCGAACTATCCCTGCCCCTCTGCTGCAGAATGATCACTCCATTCGAAATCTCAACTTCCTAGCCCTAGAAATCGAACTCCAGATCAATTCGTTCTCTCCATGTGTGTTTCTAAATGAACCCCGAGCCTCCTTATACTTTTCTCGTTGAGACTTCAACGGACGAGATTAAGTCTCTAATCAACAGCTAAGATTAAAACTTGACTTGATCCGCTTTCTAGATCATTCTCGCCTATATTTTGATTAATACCCATTAATATTTTAATTTTCCTAAGTTTAGACTTAGGAACCCCATTAAAAATATTAATTATTTTAATAAAATATAATCCGGGCGCAATTTCACCAAACGGTTTCTAGGTTCTTTAGAACTCATGTCCCTTAGCCTCTCCACTAATTTTCATAGCTAGAGCACAACCGATGCTACCAAAAACTAACAGAAAGGCCTGTGGCCAGGGCTAACGATAAGGGAATAAGGGGTCACAACAAGGGTTAAGAGGCCAAATTAGGCCAGTGGCTCACCAAGGAGGGCTAAGGAAGTTGTGGCTAGGGCTAGAAGGGCTAACGCTAGGACTAGGAGGCTAAAAAAAAAGATTTAAACCCCTGCAAAATCAAATCTTGACTCAAATCATCAAAAACTTGCCACAAAATTGCCATGAATTCTCCTCTGAGTGCTACCAGCTTCCTCTTTTGCTTGAGCGTTGGGCCTGGAGGGTATACAAAGGCTAGATCTTGCCTTCCTAGGCCTAGATCTACCTCAAAACCCCAACGATTTCCTTTAAAGGACTAGACATCTCACTTGGGTGAGAGAAACCCTCACAAAATTTGAGATGGCTTGAGAATTCACCTACACAAATGAAAGAAAAATTTCGAAAAGAAAACCAAATATATATAAAAATTGGAAAAACCCCAACTGTTGTAAACAAGGGTTAGAAATAATTTGTAAAATTATTTTACAAAAATTACTTACAAAATATTTACAAATATATAATGTTTGTAAATTAAATTTTTTGAGAAATAATTATGAATAATGCTAATGGATAAATGTATTTTTCGAAAAGTTAGAATATTGGCCACACACTCTTCTACAAAGTTAGAATACCATATAAAAATTCCTAGAGCCCAAACATAGTCGGCTCTTTCCCACAGTCTGTGAACTTGGAGCCCAAGGGCCAATGTACCTACAGATCTCTATAATTTTTCTCAAATCGAATTGTTAGATCATATGGTGAATCAGATCACCTAAGATAAAAATTAAATTTTACCAATAGAATGTCTTATCACCAACAAATGAAATAACAATTCTTATAACAATGTAGCACAATATAGGATTAGCACATAACTAGCATGTACCACAGATCAATGGAACAAGAACACCATGAACTGAACCCCAAAGTCTTTCTATTATGATATTTAAACGATCCCAGCAGAGCAATGGCTCAGAACCAGCGTTACAAATTTTACATCATCCAAAAATAGCCCAAGATCAAAATGACTTGAGAAGCAAAATGGCTTCTATTTATAAAGAAATCCTCCAAGTGGAAAATAACGGCTAGTTGGCTTGATCCCCATCAAAATAATCTCGACCATTGATAATAACTTGATCATCTTTTAATCTCTATTATCGAAAATATTTATTTTGAGAAAATTTCCGAATTTTACTTAAAACTCATCTTTTATTAATCCAAAAATTAATATTTTGGATTAATTTCCTCAAAAATTGACTTTGACTTAACTACGAAGGTCCAAAGGCTCAAATTTTCTTAAAATATCAATTTTTCCCCTTGTGGGGGACCTCCAAAATTTGACTTTTCTTTGACCCACAAATTTTTTTATTATTTTCCACTTGGAAAAAATTTTAATTTCTCTATAATTATTTTGTATTCTAAATTAATTAATTTTCTAACTTAGGATTTAATTTTGATTTAGTCAGAAAAATTAATTAATTGACACAAGAGGGGAGTAATATTTTTTCCACCCTCAAATACTTTAGTCATGGTGTCTAAATATGAGTGACCATGCACTAAAATATTTTTACATCAACATATTACAATTAATTCAACCCTCAAAGGGGGAATACACCTTTAAATATAGACCCTCATGACATTACCCAATTTTGTGACTCAATATGATTTAGTATAGACCAAGTGATCTGTAATAAAATAATTTATCCAAATAGCTTAAATTATTCCCAAACCACTTTTACAAAGACTCAATATAACACTAGGACTCATCTAAGACGTTGTCAATGAATTCCACCCTAGCTTTGGGGTTTAAGCTAGAGGAAAAACTCTGTCGATTATTCATGTTTAGAAACACACATAATCGGTGAGGTTAAAAAACCTCCTAGGATAAAATTCGTCGCTAAATCAAAAAGTTACCTAGGTATTGTTACAAAACTAAACAGACATACTAGCATCATTTACATTATAACTTGCAGAAATTGGGTTTACAATGATAAAACATGTGCTAGTTGATGAATCTAAATTTTGAAAAATTTCTTCATGTCTTCGCACTTTGCTTCCTTGAACTGTTGACAAAAATGTGGTCAGCACCCCCCACACAACTTGTGGGTCAATTACCAAATTTTCAAGATGGGTACTTACCCATGCCACCTATTGAAGTCTGAAGGAACTCCTAAACCACCATCCAACCTCCATAATTATGGTGGGTGGTTAATTCAACTACTAGATTCCTCAGTCAATGAATATTGGGCAGAAGGGAAGAGGCAAGGTAACATTTTCAAATTCAACTTTTGGCACAAGGATTTGGCGAGGTTTTCTAACAACTGCAAAGAAGGTTAATTCCCACAACCCCCTCACCAATGCCCACTCGTGGTATCAAAGCCCATAACTACACTCATATTCATAGTCAATTGTTCAGCATATTTCATTAATAAGAAAATAATTACATACATATTGTTTTTGAGTATCCAATTGAACTAGTCATAACAATGACATATAATCCAGGGGGATCAAAATGGGGTTGTTAAAATTATGACAATGTAGAGACCCATCCATCTCGTCTATGTAGGAGTTGTTTCTTAGTGGGAATCTAAGGGGTGGTGTCTGCCTAGCCTTAGCTTTAACTTTCTGAACTACAACTATACGACTATCCATATGTTGTTGTTGTGACAAACACCCTCCAAAATTTTGCTCACACTTGAATTTTGAAGCCTATTTATGGTCCCCATGATCTGTCACCTCAAGTTGTTCAGGTCACTTCGTGATTGGTTGATACTTCTCTTATAAGATTCTAACTGTCAAAGTCACTTGCTTACACATGCTTAGCCTTTGATGCATTCACAAATGCACCTTCTTCTAGCAAGCTCAGTAATTAATGTTTACCCTTGAAGACAGGGATTGCGCCATCCTTGAGAGTAGTGCCTGCGTAGTCTCTCGAAGTAGTGCTTACGCAGTCCCTAGATATAGTGACTATGCAATGCCCAGTGACAATGACTATGCAACTCTCGATGATAGTCACTGTGCAACCCTTGCTGACAATGACTGTGTAATTCATAAAGACAGTGACTGCGCAATTCTTGTTGATAGTCAGTGCGCAGTCTTAGTTGACAGTGAGCATGCAATCCTATGAGTCACTCATTCTCTCACTCTTACTTGCAATTGTATTATCATTCCAGTGAGTTTCCTCAACTGTCACTTTTGCGCGCTTTTGCTTTTACAAATGTCGCTTTCACTTTCGTTATGATCGTTTTTGCTTTCTTTCATTTTAACAAGTGTTGCTTTTGCTTTTTCTTTGCTCTGGCATGTGTTGCTTTCACTTTTTTCTAGTTTTTGTAAGTGTCATTTTCACCATTACAAGTGTTGCGTTCGATTGTTTTTCACTCCTACATGTGTTGCATCTTAGCGCACCACTAGAGGCAATTCTAGTGCACTCTTTTGCATTAGTTAATCATATATATCATAAGAATGTGCGCTAGACACTCTCCCACAACTTAACGCACTTCTTAGTTGCAGTCGACACTTGTGTCGTAACTTGTATTCTAAGTGTCGCAAAGCTACGTTTCAACTATCACACTTAGGAATAAGTGTTGCTTTGTTGTCATTTCAAGGTATGCTAGTTAATTTTGGGTACTGTGTATTCTTTGGGCTTGTGTTGATGTTATCGAAGTGTGAGATCATTATTCTAGGACTTGTTTGCATGTCTTGTTCTCTTTTGCCTCACTGATCCCACACTTAGCCATTTTCGAAGCTTTCACTGTCTTTACAACTTGTTGATCTTTTCTCTCTCCTAGAACTACACACTGCGCACTCTTAAGTAGTGAACCACCCTTACCTCTTGGAACTACACACTACGAAGTCACTGCCTCCAAGCATTGTGCATTGCGTAGTCACAGTGCTTAGTCGTTGCCTCCTGTCCCTAGAAACTGCACAATTCTATCTCCCAGTTTGTCTTCCACTACGCACTGTGCAATCTCAGTCAACAGTCAGGCCTCATTGCCTCCCTAACATGTGCAATCCTTTGGCTCAGTCTTCCCTAAACTACACATTACGCAATCACAGTGAGCAAGCCTGCCTCACTCCATCCACTGCGTAGTTTTGTCTTTTAGTCCCTCAGCCACTGCGCGTTGCACAACCATAGTGACTAGACCTTCATCTCTGCCTCTTGGAACTGCGCACTGCACAATCCCTGAGCCTCCTCTTCAGCCCTGCACTTTGTCCAGGTTCAATCAATGAATAGTGTGAAGAAGTTAGACTAGGAGATTTTTGAACCGATGTCATCATGTCATGAGTGAATTTCATCTGCAGGTGTTGTATCTTGACATGATAGGATGATGCTCGAGGAGGATGCCAAGGAGATCATGCAAGAACACACTTGTGAAGTTGAAGAGATTATCAAGCAAGAAGATGAAGGGACATTAGATCACGATGGAAGATAGAAGATCAAAATCACGAGGAAGACTCCATATCATCCAAGCTCTGGGAGGATGAAGATGAAACACATGCAAGACTTATCATGAGCATACAAGGGAGGTCATCAAGAAGAGGCTACATGAGAGCACTTGCAAAAAAGAAGCACCGAAAGAACCATCATGAAGACATGAAGAAATCCTTGACCATGACAGAATGGTGGCAACTCATGCTGACTTGGAAGGTTGTGACACTCATCTAGACCCTTTGGAGGGTGAAGATGAAGAACAAGCAAAGATCCATCATGAAGAAGATACAAAGATGGCAGCTAGGAGAAAGGCTTGGCCCGGACACATCACAATGAAGTTCTATATCATCAATGCCAAGTCATGACTTGTCCAAGTGTCAACATAAAGCCATGTGTTAATGTATCTTGCCACGTCTTTTGTAAAATGCAGTTATTGTATATTCAAAAATGAGAAAATGTAAAATGTGTGGAATGTGAAAAGTCACTAGAAAGTTCTAGAGTCATTAAAAGTTCAAAGGTCATATAGGAATTTGAAAATTCATAGTAAAGGCTCAAAAGTCATGAGGGAGGTCAAGAGTCACATGGGAGGTGAGGAGTCACCTCATTTGTTATAAATACACCCTCATAGCTCAAAGTAAGGAGGACTTTGGACTTTTCCCCTTTTCTCTAGCTTGGCATAAGAGAGAAGATATTTCTTTGGAGCAAGTGGTGACTTAACGTTTCACTACTGGGACTAGTGTGGCAACATTGTACTTGTATATTTTGGGACTTTCACTTAATATATGAAGCTCTCAGAGTCGGTGCACTTTATGCATATGTCGTGAATGATTGTAAGACTATTCTTTCATTGTTTGCAATGTATGTTTATGTTAACACATACTAATGAAAATGAATTATTTCGATGGCTTTGGTATGCATCTCGTTGAATGTGCATTGTTACTTGCTTTTATGATTGTTGTTATCTTGTGAACTACTTTGCAGGTTAATCAACGATTCTCCTTTCATGCCCTCGTGGGTCTCTTTTAGGATAGTACTATTTCTTTCCTTCTAGAGGCTCACTCCTTTCTTTGCTGTGAAAGAACCTTATATACATTGCAATTGCATGTCTCATAGTGTCAACTTGCTTGTTTCAAAGATTGTTTGTATAATCTCTTATGTTAATAATTGCAGCCAAGGATGATTCCTAAGAATAATGGTAACCGGCCGTATTTTTGGTTGGGGCTCCTACTCCAAACGGTGTGCGGTCTAATTGGGACTTCATACCGGGGAGACCCCTTTGGTTGATGGATTTCCAACATCGTCAATAGTTGGCGTTAAAAGGAGGGCCAGATGACAAGCTAAGCCCATTGAGTCTATTTTGAATCTCTTATCTTCAATGGCTTATTCCCAAATCATACTCTCGGGATGTTTTGCTAATAGATTCAATCTTAAACTTTCAATCCTAGTGGAATTTTTTTATAACTCATCTCAACCAAGGTTTGATGGCAAGGATGAAATATCCATAGTTAAGCATACATCTCATTTTCTCAAGTTTTGTGAATCTCATGAAATCAATGTGAAGATGTTGCTTGTAAATTATTCACTCTCACTCTTGAAGGTAGAGTTTAGTTGTGGTGTCATACTTTACAAATTGCTTCCATTCATTCATTTGAACAACTCTTCAAGGAGTTTCACCAAACCTTTGGCAATTATGATTACCGAGATGTTTATAAACGGATTAATCAACTTAGAATGAAATCTAATGAATCAATAAAGGAATTTGCTAATAGATTTTGTCACCTATGTTATGAGTTTCCTGAAGAAGATATGGATTGGGATTTCTTTAAGGAAAAGTTTCAGCATTTAGCTCAAACCTCCTTGAAACAATCTGAATCTAAACCCTTGGTTGATTGTGCTCTTCCAACTCTCATCAATCATGACATATCTCTAATCTTAGAGGATAAATCTACCACTCCTTTTATCCCCTCTCCTCCTCCTTTCGATGTTGGCATTGGGAAATCTGAAAATTGAATTGTTGATCCATTTATCTTACCTATATTTCCTTACCATGATCAAGGTCTCATCCAAGAAAACTTTGAATGTTATCTTAATCCCATGAAGCCTAGTCTGAAGGTTGATCCCTTGGCTTTCCAGGATGACAATAATGCACATAACCTTAATCTTGAATAAGATTTAATTGAAAATAGTGCTTCTTCAACAAATACATGTCATCCTCTATCATTTACACCTCAATATTCCTGTACCTAAATTCGCTTAATCAATCTGCCCTGCCAGTAATTGCTCTGGATACTTCTAATTCTTGATTTGTTGGTTTATATGGTGATCAAGAACAAAATAGCTATACCTCATAGATAGAGGAGCAAAAGGGTGAAGATACTTTCTATATTGATTCCCTCTTTCAGATTCCTTCATTTCAAAATGATAATCAATCATCTTATGACCTTAGTAATCAGTCAAACGATCTAAAGATCCTTACTCCAGTTGAAATCTTGGACAACCACCTTAATGTTCATGTTTCTTCCGATATAAGAAGTGATGAGTGCCCAAGCATAGTAAATGATCTTTTCTTTTCCTCAGAAGACTTAGACCTACAATCTGATTTGATTGGTTCGCAATCTCCAGTTGTAGAATGGGATGATCTTTCAGTTCCTTCGATCCATATACATCTTCAGATATTAAACTAGGAGAATAAGATGGTCCGATTGTTGAAGCTTTAATATATCGTGTTGAAGAAGAGCAATGTCAATCTCAGAACCACATTGGTATGCCATTCTTTGACCATTATCCTGACGAAGATTATGTTGATCCACCATTATTGCAGGGTGATATGAGTATGCAGGATTTGAATTTTGAATCAAATTCAGCTACAACCAAAGCCTCTCCTCCTGAGTCTTCTCATCTTTTTCCACCTCCAACACACTATGTTAGGATATTCCGACACATAGGAAATAGTTAAGTATAACTTGGTCTAGTGTAGAGTTAGGTAAAGTGTGTTTCTTTACTATGTACATTTGTAACTTACAATCCGACAGTGATGATATGTTCTAGACATGAAGTGATCCGATGGTTCATTCTCTCCTCGGTATTACCGACACTTCATCTGTGGCTTAACACCCGATTGCTCCATACCCGATTGCTCCATGATCTCTATTTAAAGAGCATGGAGTGTCATTTGTAGGGTGACCGTTCATGAAAGAAGCTTATGTAATTTTTCTTTCTTTTATTAACAAACTGCCTGAAGTAGCCGCGTTGGCTCAGGCCGTGGACTGTTTCCCTCTTTGATGGTTTAAACCATGTCAAGAATATTGATGTATTGATCTGTGATCTGTTTGTGAGCAATGTCCTTTGATGTTCTATCTGAAGAACTTACCCTATAAATTCCTACATGGTATCAGAGCTATTTGAGGGTCGCATCCGTTGGTGATCCAAATCCGAAGCCGGTACAATTGCATCCCACTGTCATGTCCTATATATACTGTTTCTGACCGCTTTCAGGCCGAGAGGACTTCTCTATTGTGTTAGGAGCATCTGTTCCGGTGGGGGTTTTCCTAACTAGTTTTTGGATTGTTGGATACAAAGTGAAAATCTCCTACACTGGAAAAGAGGAACTAATCATTTCCAAGCATTTTCACACAAAGGGGAAGATTTTTCAATTCGAAGCGCTTATGGAATCTCTCGAATCGACACATCCTTATCTCTAAATAATGGAACATCTCATATATCGACCATCAGATTCGATCAATATAATAAATTCAACAATTGTCATCTTATCAATTATTTTTCCATCAACTTACCTGATGACAGTTGTTGGTTTGTATTTGATTCATCTCACTATTCAAATACTTGTCAAGCAATTGAGGCACTTCAGCATTTGCTGATGGTTATGTTAGGTCTCTACAGTCTTGGTAAAGTGTATGAGCGAGAACTGTTTATGTTATCCCTGCCCAATCTTTCTCATAATATGGATTTGATGAACAAAGGCTTATCTTTGTACAAATCTCAACCTTTTGAAGCTGGTGTTTTCCATGATCCAATTGCTAACTGGTTAGAGGAATCATATCTAACGAGTTCAATTACTAAAAATAAGTTCCAACACTATCTTGGACTTAGCACGTACGGATGTATGTTTGAGAGTTGTTTTCAAGGAATTCATGTTCATCATCCATGCTATTTTGGCAAGCCTGCAAGTTGGATAGAGCGAGCTTCTAAAGAACACCTTTATGCATACAACGTTGACCTTCATTCTTGTGTACAGGTAATTCAGGTCAGCATATTTATTTTTGTACATTGTTTCGCATGGTTTTCAATTGTTCACATAATTCAGTTTATTGATTAGGAGCAACTTGAATGGTTACATTGGAAAATTTCACTTCACTTAGCCCTGACCCTCTAGTTGATTAGATTAGGAGTAGGAGTAGCCGCATTTTACCTTGTCTTTACATTGCATCCACCCTGTATTTGCTCTCTTTTTAGTCCTTGCTTTGTTTTCTCGCTTTGGCCTCACATGTTGCTTTTCAATTCAGTTTTTCATTTTCGTTGTTTTTTCGATCTTGTTCTCTTGTTTTTATGTCTTTTCTTTCGTGTTTGTTTAATAAGATCATGCATGAAAATCACCCTTGTCTGGCTCAAGGGAACAATGTGGCAAAGTTTTGAAAAGGCAATTGTAATGATGAGCAACTCTTGGCTAATATGTCTTCCTCTTCTTTGTTTGGGCCTACATATCTTTAAGGTCAATGATGTATGAATGGAAAATACGATTCATTCTAATGGAAAACTGCAAGAAGAACCTCCATGTCTGTATCTATTTTAGGATCTTCATTCTTTGACTCGTTACTATAATTTCATGGTGTTTTTCTCGCTGATCCAATCGAGTAGAGAAGGGAAGGGGGAATGCTAAGAGCAAGCATATTAATTTCAGAGCTATATAACAATCTCTGAAGGAACAACCTCTCTTGCTCTCAATAAGTCGGGATCCCTCTTCCACCCTGGCAATATAAACATCGATAAAATGCTAATGAGCATGTTGAAATAAAGGATGAAACAAGAGAAAGGCTTCTTGCACAAGGAGGTGAAGCAAGCAACTTCGTTGCGGTACTGAACACAATCACTGACAGTGAAGCAAAGCTTGTGTTCCTGTAGTGACTCTGTCGGGATACTAAACAGGCTTGCTGGCAGTGGAGCAACATCGCAGATGGAACTAAAACTCTGATCATCTTAAACTTGTGAATATATACTATCCTTCTCCCAAATCAAAACAATTGAGATATGGTAATCCTTGTAAATGTGTTTAGTCGAGAAAAGGGATAAGAGAGACTATACTTATAACTGGGATAAATGGGGAAGTTGAGGTGGTCCATGCAATGAATCAATACTCCCTGAAAGACTAAGACATTGTGCTCAAAGGTAGACCTAAACAGAAAAGCTAGAGTTCTTCTAGTGTGCTACGACAAACACCCTCCAAAATTTTTCTCACACTCGAATTTTGGAGCCTACTTATGGTCCCATGATCTGTCTACTCAAGCTATTCATCGTCACTTCGTGATTGATTGATTATTTTTTTATGGGATTCTAACTGTCAAAGTCACTTGCTTGCACATGCTTAGCCTTTGATGCATTCACAAGTGCACCCTCTTCTGGCAAGCTCAGTAATCAAAGTTTACCCCTGAAGACACACATTGCGCAATCCTTGAGAGTAGTGCCAATGCAGTCTCTGGAAGTAGTGACTACACAGTCCCTAGATACAGTGATTGCGCAATGCCTAGTGACAGTGACTGCGCAACTCCCGGTGATAGTCACTATGCAACCCTTTCTGGTAGTGACTGCACAATTCATAAAGACAGTGACTACACAATTCTTGTTGACAGCGAGTGCACAATCCTAGTTGACAGTGAGCATGCAATCAATGAGTCGGTCATTCTCTCGATCTTAGTTGCAATTGTATTATCATTCCAGTGAGTTTCCTCAACTGTCGCTTTTGCGTGCTTCAGATTTCACAAGTGTCGCTTTCACTTTCGTGTCTGTCGTTTATGCTTGCTTTCACTTTAACAAGTGCTACTTTTGCTTTTTCTTCACTCTCGCATGTGTCACTTTAACTTTTTTCTAGCTTTTGCAAGTATTGTTTTCACTGTTTTAAGTGTCGCTTTTGATTGTTTTTCACTCCTACATGTGTTGCATCTTAGCGCACCACTAGAGGCAGTTCTAGTGCACTCTTCTACATTAGCTAATCATATATATCATAAGAATGTGCACTAGACACTCTCCCACATTTTAGCGCACTTCTTAGTTGCAATTGACACTTGTGTCGTAACTTGTATTCTAAGTGTCGCAAAGCTACGTTTCAACTATCACATTTAGGAATAAGTATCGCTTTGTTGTCATTTCAAGGCATGCTTGTTAATTTTGGGTACTGTGCATTCTTTGGGCTTGTCTTGATGTTATCTAAGTGTGAGATCATTATTCTAGGACTTGTTTGCATGTCTTGTTCTCTTTTGCCTTACTGATCCCACACTTAGCCATTTTCGGAGCTTTCATTGTCTTTACAACTTGTTGATATTTTCTACCTCCTCGAACTACGCACTGCGCAGTCTTAAGTCGTGGTGAAGCACCCTTGCCTCTTGGAACTGCACACTACGCAGCCACTGCCTCCAAGGACTACGCATTGTGCAGTCACAGTGCTCAATTGTTGCCTCTTGTCGCTGGAAACTGCGCAATTTTGTCTCCCAATTAGTCTTCCACTACGCAATATGTAGTCTCAGTCAACAGTCAGGCCTCATTGCCTCCCTGACCTGCGCGACTGTGCATTCCTTTGGCTCAGTCTTCCCTGAACTGCACATTGCACAATCACAGTGAGCAAGCCTTCATCATTCCATCATTATCTCCCTCAACTACGTAGTTTTGTCTTCTAGTCCCTCAGCCACTGCGCATTGCACATTCATAGTGACTAGACCTTCATCTCTGCCTCCTAGAACTGCGCGATCCTTAAGCATCCTCCTCAATCCTGCACTCTGTCTTAGGTTTAATCAGTGAATAGCATGAAGAAGTTAGACTAGGAAATTTTCAAACTGATGTCATCATGTCATGAGTGAATTTCATTTGCAGAGACTATATCTTGACATGACAAGATGATGCTCGAGGATGCCAAGCAGATCATGCAAGAACACACTTGTGAAGTTGAAGTGACAAAGAGACTATCAAGCAAGAAGATGAAGGGACACTAGATCACAATGGAAGATTGAAGATCAAAATCACAAGGAATACTTCGTATCATCCATGCTCTAGAAGGATGAAGATGAAACACATGCAAGACTTACCATGAGCATACAAAGGAGGTCATCAAGAAGAGGCAACAAGAGAACACTTGCGAAGAGGGAGCATTGGAAGAACCATCATGAAGACATGAATAAATCCTTGACCATGATAGAATGGTGGCAACTCGTGCTGACTAGGAAGGCTACGACACTCATCTAGACCCATTGGAAGGTGAAGATAAAGAACAAGCAAAGATGCATCATGAAGAAGATAAAAAGATAGCAGCTAGGAGAAAGGCTTGGCCCAGCCACATCACAATGAAGTTCTATATCATCAATGCCAAGTCATGGTTTGTCCAAGTATCAACATAAAGTCATGTGTTAATGTATCTTGCCACGTCTTTTGAGGAATGCAATTATTGTATGTTCAAAAATGAGAAAATGTAAAATGTGTGGAAGAACAAGGGTCCCACATGGAATGTGAAAAGTCACTAGAAAGCTCTAGAGTCATTAGAATTTCAAAGGTCATATAGGAATTTGAAAAGTCATAGTAAAAGCTCAAGAGTCATGAGGGAGGTCGAGAGTCACATGGGAGGTGAAGAGCACTTCATTTGTTATAAATACACCCTCATAGCTCAAAATAAGGAGGAGAACTTTGGACTTTTCACCTTGGTTTCTCTAGCTTGGCATAGGAGAGAAGATCTTTATTTGGAGGAGTGAGTGGTGACTTAATGTTTCACTATTGGGACTAGTGTGGCAACATTGTACTTGTATATTTTGGGACTTTTACTTAATATATGAAGCTCTCAGAGCCAACACACTTTCATGCATATGTCGTGAATGATTGTGAGACTATTATTTCATTGTTTGTGGGGTATGTTTATGTTAACACATACTAATGAAAATGAACTATTTCGATGGCTTTGGTATGCATCTCGTTGAATGTGCATTGTTACTTGCTTTTACGATCGTTGTTGTCTTGTGAACTACTTTGCAGGTTAATCAACGATTCTCCTTTCATGCTCTTGTGGGTCTCTTTTAGGATAGTACTATTACTTTTCTTCTAAAGGCTCACTCTCTCTTTCCTTGTCGTGAAAGCACCTTATATACATTGAAATTGTATGCCTCACAATGTCAACTTGCTTGTTTCAAAAATTGTTTGTATAATCTCTTATGTTAATAATTGCAGCCAAGGAAGATTCCTAAGAATAATGGCAATCGGCCCTATTTCTGGTTGGGGCTCCTACTCCAAACGGTGTGAGGTCTAATTGGGACTTCATACTGGGGATACCCCCTTGGTTGAAAGACTTCCAACGACGTCAACACCACATATTTCCATAGTTACAAAGTTCAAGTTCGAATATTCGATATGAAAAAAAATCGGTTGCTTAAAATTCAATATGGAAAAAATTTGGAAGTATGCCTCTAATAGATATTCAAATATATTATTTTTCCAATATTTTAAAAAATCAAAATGCACAATTATAACATTGGAAACCTCAAAAGCTCCCTAAAATTCGTTTTCAATCATAATTGTTGCAAATAAAATTATATATTGGAACAAAGCGCGTAGCTTTACATTTAGAATAGTAGGTTGTGAGAATTTTTATATTCATCCATACACCCAACTACACCATAGATTATATGATACTCGATATAAACTGAATTTCCATACAAATTCCACATTACAGTGAACCATATAAATTCCACATTAGCAAGCATTTTATGTTTGGAATCAAGTTATATATTAGTTGTTTGCAAACGTTCTTTCAAAATATACACTTGTATTCTTAATTGCTAATTACTCGTGAATTAAACCAAACTAAGCTCTAATTTTTAACAATTAGTAACAACACTTGTTATTCTGTATGATACATATTTGAAGCCTTATAGTTTTATACTTACTCAAAATCCAATCAAGAAAGTTCGCCTTGAAGAAAAGTTAGGAGATTTTTCCTCACAAAGATAAGTCATGAAATTTTTACCCTCATTAAGATATTTATGTTTAAATTTGATAGATTCGCAAGTTATAAATTTATAAATTACACATAATGCATGTTCTTACTCTGCTTTAGAACACATTCTCTAGATAGCCTATTCTATCACTGTTGTATACATCATAAGCCATAGATTACAATAGATTCCATTAAAAACTTGCTACAGAATTTCCTGTGCAAAATCTCATTGTATAAAAAATCAACCAGCATTATCATTTACTAACAGTAACCGTATGCCATTTCATGGATCTGGAGGGGATTTTTAAAGAGTAGATGGACTGTTAGAAATTGATATTTCTGATTAGAAATTTGCTCTGGCCTTCCTACATTAATTTGTGAACCTAATATCTCGTATACTGTACCGAACTTCGAATCGACGTATTAATTCACGAACCGAATCGAACCATCAAATTTTCAAACCTTTTCTAGCAATACAACCAAATTTAGTCACTACGCATATTTCCATTCAAAGTTGGTGATGCTTAAGGCTCAAGCCTCAAATGTAATTGCATGCTTATTAGGCATTTTTACCTGCCAAAAAGTGGATAACCCATAGGGGAGTTTTTTCGCTTCCTTAGACAGCGAGCCAACCAGCAACCCTATTGATCAACGCATGACATGATGCCATGGAGCTTCTACATATTGCTCCGGTCAGATTTCTTTCTCCCATCCGACATTCCACCTTGAAGGAAGGTGGGTCACCCATAGGTAGGTACTTCAACCATTTTGTAATCATGTGCCTTTACTTATTGTTTTGGGGCATACTAATATGAATTAAGGGGTGATCCATATGATTGACCGATCTTGACTATATTCTTGTTCCCCTACTTAACCTGGGAGGTTAGTCTTTGATCCTAGTCCAATGGGAGCTATTCTAAGACCTTAGAGTTATATAGGAAGGAGACTATTGGGGAGACTCTAATTGGAGTAACATGCCCATGATATTCCATACTTACAAATTTCCATCATTCCTTCTATTCCATATCCATTCTTTGAGCTGATGGCAGTGTTGTGAAAATCGCGATAAAATCACGATATTAACGTTTTATCGCGGTTTTTTCGATAAAACAATTTTATCGTGATTTTTATACGAATTTATCACGGGTATTTTTTTTTGCACGATTTTTATGAAATTATCGCGATAATTTGAAATTATCGCGATAAATTCGAATTTATCGCGATAACAATCGAAATTATCGTGGGGGTCTCCGACAACGAGGTTTTATAATGCTTTTTTTGGTTTTTTAAGGGATGCTAAATGTTTGAAATGTAATTTTTTTTGAAAGAAACAAATAATTTTTGAGTGGGGCAGCTTAATGATCAAGTCTAGGCCCTAGTATTGATATGCTATTCATGGTAATGTTAAATTCTTAAAGTAAAAGTGACATTCTCCTTAATCTTCATTTTCATCCTTTTACTTAAATTTTTAACATTACCATGAAATGACTCAGGATGTTTGAGAGTGGTTTCGGCCTCATTGGATTTCATATGAAGAAAGTAGAATTTTAAATTTCATTCAAAATCCAGCAGACTTATCAGTTTTTCAGAATTTCAGGATTGGAGGATTGCAATGTTTCCA
>APFE030465755.1:2125-25976 GCA_000404065.3 Pinus taeda
TTTCTCAAAAAGATGTGTAATTTTACTATCACAAATGAAATTATATTTTGCAGATACATGTCTAGTATGTATATTTATATGTAGATTTAATAGATTTGTCTAAAAATTGACAAAATACTATTGGAAAAAATGTTACAAAGATAGTTATCTAGGAGTAGTATATTCAATAAGTATAAACAAATACAATGTATTGATACAAAAACAAAAACATATAAGCGAACTTTTAGACTAACATATATACAAAAACTTCTAAAGTTTATAGCAAAAAATCTAAACATCTGGTGCATTTGGTGCTACTCGAGCCATGTCAATGAAAGGTCTATGATAATACTCATGGAAATTGTTTTTTAGTGACTCCAAAATCATCTAGATCCCATGAGCCACCCTGAGACCCTACTTAGTTATTGAGTCTGGCTGGGTGTTGAGTTCCATGTAGACATGAGAAATAGTGAACATGTTAGATGAGTCTTTTAAATGAAAGATCTCATTGACAAGTGGAAAAATTCCCAAATTGTGACATTTGATTGCTCCAATGACCAAATTGATAACCAACATTGAATCTCCAAAAACTTGAAAGGAGTGTACTTTTTTTTCGAGGAAAAAAAATAATAGGAACTTCAAAGCCATTAATTCTACAAAGTTGTTTGAACCTTCACCCAATACCATTTTGATATGGAAAAACTCCGACTATGTCATAAAGAAAATTGCATCTTCCTCATGAAGTCTCGGCTCACCCTAGGCTACCTCATCAAAAAATGCCCACGACTTGGAATTATTAATGTGAGATTGAGTAATAGCCCTGCTTCTTTATTATGTTTGAGGCTCTCGTAGAATGTATAAAATAGCAAGTGATTTAGCTATGGTGATATCTAGAGGCAGTAAGTGATCATTAAAAATGACTTTATTCTTAGCAAGCCATATACCCCAACAAATTAATAGAGGCATCACCTTGAAGGATCTATCATCACCAATAAATATTTGTTTGTTATTACAATCATTAAGAGCAGTAAAAATAGTTTTATCCTTAGCCATAAGATACGAAACTCTATAAGCCACTGATTAGAAGAAGTGGAGATTGCATTGAACGAGTAACCATAACTAGAAAGTGCACACCCATGTGAAAAAGTGATTGGAGAAGAGTAATAAATATTGATGTTGTGTCTTTTCATTGTTATTTTTAAGGCTTCCATCCTTTTAAAACATTTAGACACCATATGACCGTATTTTACACAATAATTGCAATGTTTATCATTGTTCTTACTATTTGATTTTGGTCCTTTCTCACCATTGGGAGTACACACTAACTCAAACGGTTCAGGACCCTCGTATTTGTCATTGGTTCAAGAATGTTTCTTCTTGGAATTCTTGGTTATATCTCTATGTTAGATCATTAAGGCTATGTTACAGGTACTTGCAACATCTATCACTATAATATGCAAGATCTTCTCTTGCTGTCTAATCATATAGTCACAAAAAGAGTCAGGAATGAGATTTTTATATGCATCCCCTAGAGATTTTGTAGTGGCACAAGAAGTAGATATAAAGATAAAATATACAATATCAAGCTTGGAAATAATATGCATTGATCATCCTTTATATTGACTTGACAATCTTTAAGAAAACGTCTAAGTGTTTTGAACTTACATAAATAAATTCAATACAATAGAAAGGATTAGATAAGTAATTTTTAGGCTAAAGAGATCTAATCACAATAACTTCATCAAATATCTTTTTCAACTTTTTCCAAGCTTAATTTGAGTCATTGATTATTTAAATATGACATTGTAATTTAAGAGAAATGGATATTCTAATTAATCCACATGATTTTTTTTCTTATTATCTAGGGAACATTTTAGGGGCTAACATTCGCAAGAGGTCTAATTTTCCATGTTTTTTCCAAAAAACATTAGTTAATTTTCATTTTTTCTAAAAAAAGTTCAAACCAAATTTTATAGTATAATTTTTTCTTACCTTAAAATTCACCAAAATTTTATAGAGGCTATATAAAATATTTGAATTTTGAATATTTCTACAAAAATATCATCGAATATTTTATAGTTTGCATATTAGAGACTAATAATATTCACAAAGGTTTCTAAGCTTTAAAATAAACTTCCATCATCCCATTTTACTCTTGTATTAGCATCAACAAAGTTTTTTCTTTTGCCAAGGAAATTTGGTATAATCCTTTACTTATTGGTGCACCCTCCATGTGGGATTTCCATGAGAAGTAGTTAGTACTGGTAAGCAAAAGTTCACTTTGAGTGGACATATCAAAATATGCAGATAATATGGTTTCACAAGTTGAAACTAATTGTTTGAATGAAAATATCTGAAAAAACTGGATGCTTAAAAAAGGGGCATTGAAAGCGAACTTTAGATGTGAAAGTTATGCCCTTTAAAAAACAGGTACTAACATTAATAAAGACCCATGTGGCAAATAAAATTTGGCCCATGTGGTGATGGATATTTCCAAGAAACCAAAAAGGCAAAAGATTCCCTCACTGAGTTTTCTTATAAGCTTACTTTAACAAATAGATTACCTTATGATTTGACCCACTTTTATAAAACAAGTGAGAATCACTTTTATAATCAAGTTACTTTATAAATGAGAGTTGCATGCAACAAATATTAAAAAAATATTAAAGTCACTTTATAGTGTTTCACTTTTTTTTTTTGGTAGGTAAGCACCCATGGGGGATTTGAATCAGTGACCTATTGCAAGGAGTGCCTTAACAGTACACCCATTCACCATCAATCCAGAGCCTCGTGGGCTTTATAGTGTTTCACTTTTGTAATACGAGTGAAATGCACATTACAATAAAGTTATAAAGTAATCCAAGTTTTCATGAAATTTTTCGAAAAGTAACATAAAGAAAAGATAACATGTTTGAAAGAATAGAGTATTCCATATAGGACGAGTGCTTTCACTAACCACTAACACAGTTAGATATAACATCATAAGACTAGTATTTTTACATGGTGTCAACCCTCTAAGATGGAAACACTCCACGACCTTAGTAAATGTGGCAATTTGAGGAAAATTAATGCAAAACAAAATTTGTACATTTTTTTTGCATAATCGATCATTAGAAATGAGCTTCCATGCTCTTTAAATAGAGATCATTGACCATTCAAGCATTATGCCATGGATTACTATTTGTTGTTGTAAAGGAGAATATGAGTCATCAGATCATGCTATGTCAAGAATATATCATGATGTTAGATTACAATTCAATTAATGCTATTAAAGGAACACACTAAGAAGCACACTGTTACCTAAAGACACATTATACCAAATTGATCTTAACTAACACATAAGTGTCTAAAGATTCTAACAAAATATTGGATTTCCAAAACAAGCCATAAGGAAAAAAGAACCAACAGTGAACAAGCTTCATTTTCCAAAGAAATAAACTTACCCAATAGCCTTAAAGAGAACTTTTAATGGCCATAAGTGAATTGGCATTCAAATATTTAAGAAATAAGTTAGCCATTTACACTTAAAATGAATGATTGAATATAATAATTGATGAGCCTCGATATTGCAACAAGAATGTTGCAACTCCCAAGGCTACTGACTTTAAATTATCAACCTGGTGTTCGTACAAAATTAAGAGGTATTGACACAATATGTGCAGCATACAATGTGTCCTTCCTTCGTTGTCATGATGTAATGGAGTGCATGTACTGAAATCAAACCCTAAACAAATTGCAGAAAATGAGCTGAAATGGAAACCCTAACCTATTGCAAGAAATAAAGTACAAGGAAAGAAACATATTCTAATTGCATAAAGATCATGAACTAAATGTAAAAAAAACCTAACTTAACCTTATTTATCACATGTGATGATCTAAACTAACTAAGCATTGAATTTGATCTAGAGAGTGCTAATGTTGTGTGCATGAATAAATATAAAATAAATTTTTCTTTTTCATATCTTTGCTTGAAAATTGTAAATGCTAATATTTCTTGGTTCTTTGGCAGGGGAGACAGGTGTGGAGGAAAATGAGTACAATGGTTCAAATGGTTTGGAGGGAAAGTAGGGGTTTAATTCTGGCTTCTAGTGATTACTTTTATCAATTCAGGCTCAAAACAGGCCACTACAGGTTTTTCTACAAGATGTCTACAAGAAGTACTAGTTCCTACAGGATGTCTATAGGATCCCCTGTTTTATTACAAAAAACAAGCCGAAAGCTTAGGAAGTGGTCTAGAAGGTGGAATGGAGCTTGGGAAAGGTGAATAATGGAAGAATAAGGCATGGAGGTGGTGGACACTACCCAAAACTCAAGCAAGGGCTCAAGAAGGGTATATTTACTCAATGGAAATGCCAATTTTTTCTTATAAAACAAGAATTCAGATTGAGACTTTAGTGGATTTTGGTGACATGGGTGGATGAGGCTTGGATGAGGCGAATGAGATGAGGTCTCCTGCAATGTAGAAGTTCTTGCAACAACACATGTTATTGTCTGCATATATCCACAAATTCGTCTATACATGGGAAATATTTATTAACAGAAAATTACTAGTCTAAAAATCAGAAATTCGAGAACTAGTGAGCTAGTATATCTATCAAATTCCTAACCTAATCAAGCGCAAATGAAATGGGGTAAATTTTTATATTAAATAGAATGTGTTTGTGATCTAATGCAAGTGGAACCAACTTGATTGAAGCTCGTTAGAATGCTATAAAAAATATCAGAAATTTACTGTTCTTTGCTACAAAGGAGTTCTAGAAATCTAGATTTGGGAATAAGAAAACTAATCCAACTAGCTTAATGATTACTATGACCTTCCAAAGATTTTCCAAGGATGAAATGATGCTTGTGATCCTGTAGAAGAACTTACATCAACCATTTAACCCAATCCTACAACAAGAAATCATTAATACTAAATGCAGAAATAGAAAGAAACAAAAACAAGAGATGCATTTGAATAAGAAGTGAAAAGAAGGAAAAAAATGATACAAAAAGGGCTCTGAGGCCCCTGGGATGGCCAAGCCCAAGGAAACTCAGAGACCTATGAAGGATAACAAGATTTAAAAGTTGAACATGACACCAATCTTCATTATTTTCATCAATACAATAACATCCCTGCAAGAAAATACAATGGAGCTGCAAAAATACGAATTCTCTCCACAAGAAGGCTAATCAAAATCTCTCCCTAGAGGAAAATTTGACTTGGTACTTATACAAAATGATTAGGAATAACTCCCCATGAAAGGAGGAAACTTTCCCCACCAAAATCCCTTGATTAGTGGATCTAGTTCCCAATACTAGGAATCTGCATTAAATTGCATTAAATTGCAGGGAACACATTCCTAGATTTTCTCAATCATTGGAGTTCCACAATATATGCCATAATTCCATAATATCTTTTTGATTTATTATTTAACATTGATCTTCCTATAGTAGGGAGCAAGTCCCTAAATTATTTCCTCATCCAAATCTTCATAATCTTCCCAATATTCTCATAATATTCCACAAAAATAAATAATATTAGGCATAAATATGCAATTATTCATAAAACTTCCTAACGAACATATTAAAGTTAAAAATACATTATCTGATGCAAAAAGAGAGGTTTAATGTGTTGAAGGATGGTTAGATGGGCCTTAATTTATGTTTAATTTAGAGGCATGGGCTTTAATTTATGTCTAATTTAGAGGCCCATCAATAACTATGTGATATTTATTCATATTCATTTAGAAAAATGTTAGTAGCTCACATCCCCCAATCTACATTAGCATTTCTTTTAATCATGGTTTAATTAACAGGCACATGTAAATTTTGTAATTTTTCTATGGTTATAATTATGCACAACTCTAAGTTATAACATTAATTCAGCCTTCTAGTGGAAAAAGGATAAAATCATCTAAATACGTGCATGTGAGGAGCCTAAATCAATTTTTTTTTTGCAACCACTATGCTAAGTCTAGGAGAATTTGTGCTTTTCATCTTGGATGTAGGTACTGTATCTTCTCATAGGATTTGTACTAAAAACTAAAAAACAATTACAAATACTTTAACTACATTTGTAAAAATATATATATCAATTTCAAAATTAAATGCTTAGTTAGTTAAAGTATAAAAGAATATGTGGTACTAACCTTATCTAAGAAATTATCCTAAATAGGATTTTCCATGGAAGCTATGCTTGCAATAAGCGAATCAACATGAAAGAAATAGGATGAACTAGAATGATCAACATGTGTAGATGTTGTGAAAGGTCTAGAACCAGTGTGGCATGAAGGCCTTACACCTAGTGAGCTAACATCATTATATGGTGGTTATCAATGAGAAGTTTCCACAAATGCACAATTCTAAACTAGACTATGTGTTGGGAATGATATGGTAGTATAAGTGGCTGAAATCCTATCTCTAAGTTAAGGTGGCTTTGTGAGGGAAGCAGGCATATTCCTAGGTGAAAGAAACCCTTTCAATTTGTAAATTGCTCGATCCTAAGTAGAGCCAAGACCAACTTGTTTCATCAATGCCAAAGTAATGGACATGGTGACCTATAATAAACTATGCTCATAATTCACAAAAGAAAAATACAAGGGAATATCCCTATTATTATAAGAAAGTTTATCAGATCCATAAACCACTTATCCATCTAGTAGTGTTTCCATGGTTGAAATGCATATTAGTCCATGCAAAGAAACTTATTTCATATATTTCTAGGCTAAATAAATAATTGAGCAATCATATCTTTAGTTATACACAAAATTTTCACATCTTCCTTACAAACTCTACTTGAGTGACACTCTCTCAACCTAGCCCTATATTTTGATATATCAAATAATTGGCTATGTTTGCCAAATGCGGTGGAGCTACAAGAGGAGCCGTAAAAGGAAATCTAGGCAGATGTTGCCAGACAATGCAGTAGTAGAGTAGGTGTATTTGATTGGCTAGTGGAGGTCCACTTGATAGAGAAGACCAGAAAATGGACCCCAGGAGGTTCAAACAAGGCACAAAGGAGGATCGACAGGATGACGCAAGCCACAATTTAAAAGTCATGCTAGTTCTAAGGTGAATCTGCCACCATGTGTCTTCACTGACCCATCAGAATTAATGCACGAGGTTAGAGTGTTCAGGTGTTAATGGAAAATGGGGGTCACGTAATGGTTGTTTTTCCTAGACTGTTGATCAGAGATCAATGACGAATCTTAACTGCAGACTCCCACCCCTTCTAAGGCCACAAATAACTTAAAGGGGGTCGCACAAATCATAAGCCATTTTCCAAAGCATCGAGCAATGCAGAGAAGGGAAGAGAGGTAGGCCAGGACCCTTATAATTTTATAAAGGAATTTAATGCAAAACCAAGGTTCTAGAACTCTTTCTCTCTCCTATGATAGAAGGACAAGTGCCAACATATTGTTCATCAGAGATGACGTCAGAACTAGGACAATAATAAGTGGACATGTGGCAAGTTTTTTTGGCATTTTTAGGTACTTGATTGGGCCATTTCTGGGTGACACATAGGCCACTCACAGAGCCCCACATGGTGGAGGTGATGTATGCATGACTTCATCCCGTAGACCATACCCTGGAAGGTTTAAGCAAGGTGTAAAGGAAGATAATCGGGTTGACTGGGTGTCGGGCTAATAGGGAAGTTGTTAGAGCCATCTTTTTCCAGTAGGTAGTCGATTGGTTGATGTGAGTGCTCAGCAGACCCCACCAGGATAACTCATCCTGTAAGGAGGACCTCGGTGGATTATAATGGAAATACAGGGGGGAGCAGCAGGATGACTAGACACTGGGCCAACACGACAAAGTGACAACAACAGGATAACAAGAAAGGCTCTAAGCAAACCCCACACTACGCATCATCCCACATGGCTTATCTCGAAGGAAATATAAGGGAACACAAAGTTTTGGATAGGATACAAGCATCGTGACACATCCACAAGACAACAAAAAGTCAAGTGACCAATGTGAGAAGGTGCAAGGTGGCTCCATGATACATGTAAGCTTGTAAGGCTTACCTCGGAAGAAACAAATGAGCATTGGGAAAATAACGAAGGGGTAACAGAGTTGGGAGATGAAGTTTTTGCTGGAAGTTAACAGCTCTATCAAATAACGGAAGGTGCTCCCTGATCTTAGTTCTGTGAATGTTTTGTGACCAATGGTTGTGTGTAAAAAAGGGGAGCCTTCAAGCTATATGCATAACGTTTGAGCTCGGGCTCTGGAGTTTAAAAGCATGGATGAGTTAGAAACTCTATGGTAGGATTCCTCCATATTTGGTTGTTATGCTAAATTGGTCATTCACCATGTTTGGATCGGGCAAACATTGAATAATGAATGGGTCAACAACTATATATTTGGAAACTAATGGCAATGGCGATCGTCAAGAAACACTAAGTCAAGGCAAAGAGGACCACAATTGCACAAAATGAAGTAATGGAGCCTGTCTTGAATCGAAATAAGCCACCTATGATCTTCCATGAGCGTTATGAAGAATTGAATTGAAGACATTGTTGGGAGCATAAGATCTGATTATAGATAAAGTATTCCATGGCTGAGGTACAAGTTGAATATCTAGATCAATTAACAAGCATGGATAGACTTGGAAGAGTGCACAAATGGAATGGGAATTTCTTATTCGGTATGGAGAAGTATAAGATGCCCATTCCTTGAATTAATATAGCTAAAGTGATCGAGAATCAGTACAATGTAGGGTGATAATGATTCCCATACACAATTTGTCTAAGAATTAATTGCCACATGACGCTTGAATGATTTTAGATAATTACAAAATGTATTATAGTGATTCAAGCCCCCTCTCATTATAATTGTGAATCCAACATTAACTATCTCCTAAGCATATAAATATTCTTACACCCCCCCTTAAGAATAGGTTGGGGTAATATTGAAGGTTTTACAAAGGTGACATTGTAGGAGAAGGAAGGAGGAATTAGTGCCTATACCCCTCTTAATGACGACCTCCCAAACTCCTGACACAGATCAGAGTTTTGGCAATTTTTCATTTGTAAAAAAGCTTGTGAAAATAGCTACAACCTGGTCATTTGTGGGGCAAAATAAAGATTGAATAATTTAATCCTCAATGGAGTCTCCACTAGGGGAATTTTGAGGTCTAAAATGGGTCTCTTAAGTAAATTATAAAATAATAGTGGAAATAATAAAATAAGATTAGATCACACATTCCAATTCTTTAGGGATAAAAGAAAAAACTAATTTTCAACTCATCTCCCTATGGGTTTACTCAAATTTCAAGCGGAAACACTCATTGGATGAAAATTTTGATTCCTCATCCAAGCAGTACTCATGTTGCATACTTTCAATGGACCCTACTACACGAAAAATGAGAAAAAAATGAAAAAAATGATTGCAATCACGTTTTTTCATGTACTTCTCATTTTTCATGTAGCAAGGTCTATCAAAAGTATGAAACATGGGTAATCCTTGAATGAGGAATTAAATTTTGCATCCAATGAGTACTCCCACTCAAAATTTGAGTAAAACCTTAGGGAGATAAGTTGAAAATACGTGTTGAAAAAATAGTTTTATTATTTTATTACTTTTTAATCTTTTTACTTTTTTACTCCAAGAATGGTGAATCATCCCCCATGGTTGACATCATCATCTTGAATCCTATTGGTTCTTATAAAGTTTATTTTAGTTGTACATTTTTCTTAGGGGGCCTATTTTAGACCTCAAAATTCCCCTAATGCCATATGTTAGTTCCTACAAAGAATTAATCTTGGTTGGTGTCCTTGTAGGTTGCTACCTACAAAGATTATAATAGTAGGTTGGTGGCTAAAAGAAATAATCAATTAAAATACATTTTATGGCTTCTCCCTTAAGGGTTTCCATGTATATCCTATGTTTTATGTTTTGATTGTGAGATTAATGCTTTATGGTGCTTGAACGCTTTTAGATAAGTAAAAAATGTATTATAGTGATTCACCCCCATCTCAATATAATTGTGAATCCAACATTAAGTATCTCCTAAGCATATAAATATGCTAACATCACCCTTAAGAATAACTTGGGATAATATTGAAGGATTTACAAAGGTGACATATTACGAGATGGAAGGAGGAATTAGAGCATATCCCCTCTTAATGACAACTTCCCAAGCTTCTAACGTAAATTGAAGTTTAGACAATTTTTCTTCTATAAAAGGCCTTGTGAAAATAGCTACAACCTGGTCATTTTTGGGGCAAAAGAAAAATTCAATAATTTAATCATCAACTAGGATGGTTCCTATAAAGCATTAATCTTGATTGGTGTCCCTATAGGTTGGAGTCTACAAATATTATAATAGTAATTTGGTGCCTAAAAAAATAATCAATTAAAATAAGTTTTGTGGATTTTCCCTTAAGGGTTTCCATGTATATCCTATGTTTATGTTTTGATTTTGAGATTCATGGTTTATGGTGCTTGAATTTTTTTAGATAAGTAGAAAATGTATTATAGTGATTCAACCCTCCTCTAAGTATCATTGTGAATCCAACATTAAATATCTCCTACACATATAATTATTCTAGCGCCCCCCCTTAAGAATAAATTGGGATACTATTGAAGGATTTACAAAGGTGACATAATAGGAAAAGGAAGGAGGAATAAGTGACATAATAGGAAAAAGAAGGAGGAATAAGAGCCTATCGTGAGAATTTCTTGAACTCCAAACGTAGATCAGAATTTAGACAAATTTTCTTTAGTAAAATACCTTGTGAAAATATCTACAACTTGGTCATTTGTGGGGCAAAAGAAAAATTCAATAATCTAATCATCATTGGAGTCTCCCATAGGTTGGTTCCTACAAATCATTAATCTTGATTGGTGTCCTTGTAGATTAGTGCCTAAAAAGAAATACTTAATTAAAATAAGTTTTGTGGCTTCTCCCTTAAGGGTTTCTATGTATATCCTATGTTTTATGTTTTTATTATGAGATTAATGCTTTCTAGTGCTTGAAGTATTTTAGATAAGTAAAATTTGTATTGTAGTAATTCACCCACCCCTAGTATAATTGTGAATCCAGCATTAACTATCTCTTAAGCATATAAATATTCTATCATCCCTCCTTAAGAATAATGTGGGATAAGATTGAAGGAATTACAAAGGTGATATAGTAGGAGAAGGAAGGAGGAATTAGAGCCTATCCCCTCTTATTGACAATTTTATGAACTCCTAACATACATCAATGTTTATACAATTTTTCTTTTGTAAAATACCTTGTGAAAATAGATACAACCTGGTCATTTGTGACGCAAAAGAAAAATTCAATAATTTAATCATCAACGAAGTCTTCCATAGTTTGGTTCCTACAAAGCATTAATCTTGATTGGTGTCCTTGTAGGTTGGTGCTTAAAAATATTATAATAGTAGGTTGGTTCCTAAAATAAATAATCAATTAAAATAAGTTTTGTGGCTTCTCCCTTAAGGGTTTCCATGTATATCCTATGTTTTAAGTTTTGATTGTGAGGTTAATGTTTTATGGTGCTTGAATATTTTTAGATAAGTAAAAATTGTATTATACTGATTCACCCTGTTATACAGAATTTACGAATGTGGACAAAAGTATCTTCCCTAGGCCTGGTGGATTGACCTAGAACAACAAAAAGACAAAGGGGCTAATGTTTTCCTTAAAGTAAATATATAATGGCAAGACACCTACCTAGAATTTGTCGTATTCACTCCTTCCTTGCCTTGTATGCTCAAATCCTAGCCCCGATCACTATAATTAGAACCTGCACAGTCAGATAACACAAACCAACAATCTATGGAATCTATGTGGCATCATCTAATTACTTTATTCAATAGATCAACATGGTATTGAAATACATGAAACCATAACATCATATATAGGAAAAAAAAGAATTCTTTTTATTAATAGAAATGTAGTGAGTTACAACCAAAAATAGGTGTTGATCCTGTAGAAGAGATCCTCCAGGTTGACTTGTTGTTTCCTTGTCACAAAGTGCACATATAATGACCCTAATGCATGGAATGATATCTCTCACAACATCAGCATAAGGGTAGAATCACTCTCCAAAAGCCAACCCCTTGCCTATGGATGGAAGTAAAAATATATAGGTGAAGAAGGTAGTTCATGAATTCTTATCCTTTTACCAATATGAGGTTGAGGTTCACTCTTGATGGGAGGATGAGCCAAAGGGATAAGTGATGAAAAATCCAAGGTAGGATAGGATAGGATTCGAGACTTTTATCTGAGGTAAGTAGTTACAACAAATCTTGGAAGCTTCTAGAAGAGGAAGATTCAATATTCTTTTTTGTTTTCCTGAATTTCTAGAATCAACACATCCCCAACACTGAGCAACCTATTGGTGACGAGCATAGGTGTAGAGTAGGGAAACCTAGTAGTTAACGTTGGCCAATGAGGGGCCAGGGTGCTTTGGTCCTTAAAATGACTGAAATAAGGTGTTTTTAGGAAGAAACTCAGGGATTAGAAGGAGTAATGCTTAGGGCTTTGTGTGTGGAGTATGACAAAGTGTTCAAAGGATGTGAATGATCCTATTTACATTCCTATTGACTATATGTGACAAAATGACCTATAACAAATTGCCCCCTAAAGCGTAAAGTCATAAGTGATAGCTGATGATTGAATTGTTTTACCTTGTGATAAGTCAGGATAAAGAACAACCGACAAGATCATCATCTGTTATAATGCATTTACATCATGACATATTTTTTGAGGGAGGCATAGCCATACTCAACACATAAACTATCATTACATGTACAATGATCAAAAGACACGTCCACAGATGATTGATGGTGGACCCATGACTGGATTACTGTCTGTATGACCATAGCCATCATACATTGTGATATTGTATTACTCTTGAAATCGCAGCTTAGATGGATGAAACTAGATCTAGAGTCTTCTATCCTGTTCACACGACCAATCAATGTATGAGTTTAACCATTTGAACCAATGAGCTGGAGTTGAACATGGTAGACACCATTAGATTATCGACTAATGATGTAAGCCGTTAATAGACGCGAGAGAAACCACCGATGATGTTAATGGATCTCAAGTTACTCTTCTACAATCCATATGGTATGAATAAATGAGTTGATGTTGAACACCACACAAAATATTTTGATCGAAGGCCAATGATGTAAATGTGTCACTGAGAGCGAGGAAAATTGTTATTAATGTATGCAAGCACCAAGGTACCAAGGGATGTTTCTATGTCAACTTCCTGGATAATGAGATGATGTCAACAGGAAGCGACCCATCGCAAGAGGTCCTTGATGTATCCCCCATCAACGACAAGAAACAGGTATCATGATTTGAGAAAGAATGATTATAATGATGTTGATATCGAAATGGATCAGGAAAGGCAGACATGCAATGAAGGGTTAAGAGTATTGTAGTAGATATTGATTGAATGACTTCTCTTGAACACAACCACGATATTGAAACGGAGTTGACAACACTGACCCAAAACCAAAATGGAGGCTTTGAAAATGTATGATAAACCAAAAGACAAGAAAATTTCCGAACCCAACATCCACGGAGATGAGATGGAAGAGTTTCATGTTCAAGAGTGACTCACTGCCATTAACAAAATGGAGTACCCTGTTTTCCCAATTTCCCCAACCATACTAGTCAGTACGTCTTTATTTTTTAACAAGCTTGAGGAGGATAGCATATGCTTGATTTGTAAGTTCATCCTTTGGATGAATCCCTCTAAGAATATCTAACGAACCCAGAGAAGGAATGGTTTTCTCCCATCATGAATGACAAGTCCATCACTGTTTGATGTTTTAACGAGTCCAACAAAGGTATAACTCGACATCTTTTTCATGTTTAGAGAGTTTGAAAAATAGGTGATAAAGAAAACTCTAGATGTTCCTTTTCGTAGATAGTCCCTTAGGTCCAAAAAGGTAGAAAACAATTCCCAAGAGAACCTCTTAGCCATGTTAGACTACGGTATTCCTTTTTCGTAAGTATTCTATCTCAGTCTAGAAAAAGGGTTAAACTTATACTGAGTAGACATCTTTTCATTTAATTTAACAAGTTCAAAAATATAAGTGCTCGAAAATATTTTCATATTTTGGGAGTTTGAAAGGAGCTAAAAGAGCAATCCAGGGGGTTCCTTTTTCGCAAGTTTATGGAGCCCGAAAAAGTGTTAAAAGTATACTCCTTGGTCAAAATAATATGTTCAAAACACGTCAAAATCTGTCAATCAGCTGCCGACCTGCTCAAAACATCACAAAATGGATTAGAGATACCCATTTCGTGGTAAAAATGGGTTGTAACTAGATCAAAACATCAAATATGAATAAAATAATTTAGAAAACAACCATAAAGATTCAAAATTACTATTCGTCTTTACCATTTCACATTTACCTTCAACAATGAGAGCTCTGAGTAGTGTAGTTTTCCCCCGATCTTCTACAGCTTATTACGCTCAATCCAGTGGATTGTTTCAAGCACTGTCACTTCCAGGTAAGAGCTAAGACCTTTCTCTTCCAATTCATGGTCCCATTTTGTGTTTTCATGCAAGTTTTAGGTATTTTTAAGGTCCCTAAGGTTTAAAGAACTCGCCCTAGGACCAATGCAGGCCTAGATGGTCAAAAGGTACTTTGCACCAAAGTGAGGATACACTGTAGGGGAGGGGTGCAATGCACTGTGTCTCCTCATAGGGGTACGTTGGGTGCAAGTCCAAAATATGTTTTCTAGTTTCCCTTCAAAATTTTCAAGTTTCTTTGCATGGAAAGTATCTTAATGTGTCTCTTGTTGATGTTTTAGGTCTTCATTAACACAAAATGGCCTTTATCTGGAGAGAAAGAGAACATGAATAACACGATTTGAATGCAACTAATGATCCTGCTACCATCCAGGCATTGAAAAATTATGGATTGTTGAAATTCTTTTGGCTTCCTGGTATGAGGACACATATGGAACTACTATCATATCTTATTCATTCATGGGATCTGCAAGCACAAAAATTCATATTTGGGGAACATCGGATTGAGATAACAATAGAGAAAATATAAATTCTGATAGGATTATCCATGAGAGGTGCCCCCATATCTCTTCTGGTTAGGATAAGGGGTGGAGAAACTGTGAAAGATTATATTGCCACTTATTGCAGACCTTGATCCAATCCAGCTAGAGATGGAAAAATTAGAATAAAATATGTAACCCATTTTCCTTTAAGAACGATCTTGTTCATCATTTCCAGATTGGCGTGTATCTCAACACTTCATGTAGCTAGTAGATCATACATGTAGTACGGTGTGAAGTGTTTGGAGCCAACAATATTCAACTGGAGTGAGGGAGTGTTGGTCAATATGAAAGAACCACTGTCTAAATATGGAGAGGGAAAGTTGAATAACTTTGGCTATAGTTCCATCCTGGTCTTTTTTCTCTAAAATAGATTCCATTACTACAACCTCAGCAGATTACACTCAAGCCCATTGATCCGAGGGTTCCATAGATGAGGAGTTGGATAGATCATATGTTTCGACATGTAGGTCCGTCGGCGATAAGTTTCTCACCAACCTTATTTGGATGGCTGTGTAGACAATTCATTATGATTAATGATTATCCATATGCAAGGATGGATTTTCATGATGACCTTGAGCTCATGCTACCCGAGGGTGAGCGATGGGATGTTATAGGTAAGATATTTATACCATTTGAATTTTTTAAAGTTTTACAATTTTTTGTTTTTTGATGTTTCTGAGACTAAACTATTTATTTGTTCATCCAAATATTGGGCTTGCTCGACCTATAGGTGCTTCATATCTCCGAAGTGTAGGAGAATAGTTATAGGTGCTAGTAGAAGTAATACATGTTGTTGTAGTAGGATGTGATGCACTACAAGATCTTAATGTAGTTGAGATCCTAATAAAGGTGGAGTGCCACATGGATGGGTTGAGACACGGGACAGATGAGACCATGATTGACCAAATTCCAATGCAACTTCAACAACACACTATCGAAGTGTCTAGCCATATTGGTTAGCCACTGCGCATGATTACTCGTTTAGTGGAATGTTATCATGAGCACTTTGATTATCCTACTTAGATATTCACATTTTGTTTTTTATATGGGTTGTGTTCATATTGAATGAAATCAAAATGTATTTCTAGAAGGTGAAACCTTAAGAAACTATGAAGGATGGTAGGAATTCTAACTGAATAAAAATTAGCGAGTTGTATTACCATGAGTGGTGAGTCAAGTCTGATGATTAAATGACATATACCATGTGAAAAAACATTAGATAGTAGCTCGAACACTGCACTATACTCAATGATGTTGTTGGTAGAGTGACCAATACAAATCCCTTGTAGACTCACTAACTCGCCATTTGGAGCAAATATAGCCTGTGTTGCAGAGGATAGGGTTTGAGTACTATGAATAGCACCATCAACATAACCAAAATATGTTTCAAGGGATTTCAACATTTGCAAATCAAATGTAAAAGGGATCAACAAAAAACATAGGAACTCTGAAGAGACACATTGCAAACACACTCAACACACCTATATACAATATGTACACAGTGTTACTATGCATGAGATCAAGCAAAGTATTTCTTTAGGTACAACCCATTTCTAGGCCACACAAGTGGAATTCCATCAAAATCAACTAACTCATAAGCCCCTTTTGCAAGAACACACTTGAAAATATATGGACCTGACCACATAGGTTGGAACTTTCCTGATCCTAACTTATGAGATTCTTGGTCATATAAAAGAACAAGGTCTCCTTTCGAGAATACACGAGGCTTGACACTTTTTTCATATTGCACCTTGATACGTCTTTTATGACCTTCATTAGCTATAGCGGCATCACATCGTGTCTCATATAAATAGGTCATATGTAAAAGACGTTCCTCTTCTACGGAAGTGGTAGGAAGAAGTTCTACAACCAATTTTGTGACAGAATCTCACATTTGATTAGAAGGATTTATTCTAGACCATAAACTAACTGAAAGGGTGTAAATCCAGTATCAATCCTTACTGAGGTTTGGTACACCCATAAGGAAGCATAAAGAAGCAAATTCCAGTTCGATTTCTAAACCCCTACCATAAATTGAAACATATTTTTGAGAGCTTTATTGATATCCTCAACCTGTCCATTAGCTTGAGGATAGTAGGAAATGAAACTATCATGGGAAAGAGCCAACTCAACAGTTAGTTCGGACATCATATGGTTCTAGAAATTCTTTCTGTGATCTATAACCATAGTTTGCGGAACACCACATCAAGCGATAGCATGATTAAAAAAGAAATATGGAGTTATTTCCCTAGTGTTGTTAAATGTAGGCATCACCTTGGCCTATTTAGTAAAATATTATACTACAACAATGATATAACCATGCCCTTGGACGATGAGGGTTACATGTCATGAAGTTCGATACCCGATTTCACAAAAGGTTCGATGACGATAATGGGATGCAATGGAGCAGGAAAAAAACGGGTCTTACAATCATAAATTTGGCATGCATGACACTGCTAGACAACGAGAATAGAGTGTCGAAAAATGGTAGGCAAAAAGTAACCAATGCATAGGATCTTCTACACGGTAGCATAACCAAGCAAAAGACTGCCACATGCCCCTAAGTGGTATTCATTAAGGAATTTCTTGGCCTCCTCATGTGTGAAGCATCTTCATAAAATCATATCAATACCATGTCGATAAAGGGTGTCACCAATAATGAAGTAATGGTCACCAATTTGTTATGTGGAATCTACGACTGCAGACAAAAGTATCTTCCTTAGGCATAGTGGACTGACCTAGAATAACATAAAGACAGAGGGACTAATGTTTTCCTTAAAGTAAATATATAATGAGATGAATCCTACCTAGGATATGTCGTATGCTTTGCTCCTTCCTTGGCTTGTATGCTCCAATTCTAGCTCCATTTGTTATAATTAGAACCTACACAGTCAGATAACACAAGCCAACGATCTATGGAATCCATGTAGCATCATATAATTACTTTATTCAATAGATAAAAATGGTATTGAAATACATGAAACCATAACATCATATATAGGAAAAAAAAGAACTCTTTGTATTAATAGAAATGGAGAGAGATACAACTAAAAATAGGTGTTGATCCTGTAGAAGAGATCCTCCAAGTTGACTTGCCCTTTCCTTGTCACAAAGTGCACATCTAATTATCCTAATGCATGGAATGGTAAATATCACAACAACAACATAAGGGTAGAATCATTCTCCAAAAGACAACCCCTTTCCTATGGATGACAGTAAATATATAGGTGAAGGAGGTAGTTCATGAATTCTTATCCTTTTACCAATCTGGGCTTGAGATCCACTCTTCATGGGAGGATGATATCAAGGGATAAGGGATGAAAACTCCAAGGTAGTATAGGATAGGATTCGAGACTTTTATTCACGGCAAATAGTTACAACAGATCCTGGAAGGTTCTGGAAGAGGAAGCTTCAAGATTCTTTTTTGCATTCTTGAATTTCTAGAATCAACGCACCCCCAACACTGAGCAACCTGTTGGTGATCAGTATAGGTGAAGAGTAGGAAAACCTAATAGTCAACGGTAGCCAATGAGGGGTCAGGGTGTGTTGGTCCTTAAAATGACTAAAACAAGGTGCTTTCAGGCAGAAACTCAGGGATTATAAAGAGTCATGCTTAGGGCTTTGTGTAAGGAGTATAACAAAGTGTTCAAAGGATGTGAATGATCCAGTTTGAAGGCATATTGAATAAAGGTGACAAAATGGCCTATAACACCCCCCCTCTCAGTATAATTGTGAATATAACATTAGCTATCTCCTAAGCATATAAATATTCTAACACCCTACCTTAAGAATAAATTGGGATAAGATTGAAGGATTTAAAAAGGTGACATAGTAGGAGAAGGAAGGAGGAATTAGAGCATATCTCCTCTTAATGACAAATTTCTAAACTCTTAACATAGATTAGAGTTTAGAATTTTTATTTATTTATTTTGTAAACAACATTTTGAAAATAGCTACAACCTCGTCATTTGTGGGGAAAAGTAAAAATTAAATAATTTAAGCGTCAATGAATTCTCCCATAGGTTGGTTCCTACAAAGCATTAATCTTGATTAGTGTCCCTGTAGGTTGGTGCCTAAAAAAATCAATTACAATAAGTTTTATGGATTCTTCCTTAAGGGTTTCCATGTATATCTTATATTTCATTTTTTGATTGTAATATCAATGCTTGATGGTTCTTGAAAGCTTTTAGATAAGTAAAAATTGTATTATAGTGATTCACCCTCCCTTTCAATATAATTGTGAATCCACCATTAACTATATCCTAACCATATAAATATTCTAACATCCCTCCTTAAGAATAACTTGGGATAAGATTGAAGTATTTACAAAGGTGACATAGTAGGAGAAGTAACAAGGAATTAGAGCATATCCCATGTTAATGACAACTTCCTAAACTCCTAATGTAGATCAAAGTTTAGACAATTTGTATTCCATAAAAGACCTTGTGAAAATAGATACAACCTTGCCATTTGTGGGACAAAAGAAAACTTGAATAATTTAATCATCAATGGAGTCTCCCATAAGTTTGTTCCTACAAAGCATTAATATTGATTGGTGTCCATATAGATTGGTGCCTACAAATATTATAACAGTAGGTTGGTGCCTTAAAATAGATAAATAATTAAAAGAAGTTTTATGGCTTCTCCCTTAAGGGTTTAGATGTATATCCTATGTTTTATGTTTTTATTGTGAGATTGATGTTTTATGGTTCTTTTATGTTTTTAGATAAGTAAAAATTGTATTATAGTGATTCAACCCCCTCTTAGTATAATTATTAATCCAACATTAACTATCTCCTAAGGATATAAATATTCTAACATCCCCCCTTAAGAATAACTTGGCCTAAAATTAGATGATTTACAAAGGTGACATAGTAGGAGAAGGAAGGAGGAATTAAAGCCTATTCCCTCTTAATGACAACTTCCTAAACTCCTAATGTAGATTGGAGTTTAGACAATTTTTCTTCTGTAAAAGACCTTGTGAAAATAGCCGCAACCTAGTCATTTGTGGGGCGAAATAAAAAGTCAATAATTTAATCCTCAATGGATTCTTTCATAGGTTTGTTCCTACAAAGCATTAAAATTGATTTGTGTCCTTGTAGGTTGGTGCCTATAAAAGTTATAATAGTAAGTTGGTGTCTAAAAAAAAATAATCAATTAAAATAAGTTTTGTGGCTTCTCCCTTAAGGGTTTCCATGTATAACCTATATTTTATGTTTTGATTGTGAGATTAATGCTTTATGGCACTTGAATGTTTTTAGATAAGTTAAAATTATATTACAATGGTTCACCCCCCCTCTCAGTATAATTATGAATCCAACATTAACTATCTCTTAAGCATATAAATATTATAACACCCCCCTTAAGAATAACTTGGTATAATATTGACTCAGATTTACAAAGGTGACATAGTAGGAGAAGGAAGGAGGAATTAGATCATATACCCCCTTAACTCCTAACATAGATAAGGGTTTAGACCAATTTTATTCTATAAAAGACCTTATGAAAATAACTACAACTTGGTAATTTGTGGAGCAAAAGAAAAATTCAACAATTTAATCATCAACATTAGCTGAATTTTGAGGTCTAAAATGAGCCTGCTAAGGAAATTATAAAATAATAGTGGAAATAATAAAATATGATTAGATTATGTCATCAAATTTTAGAGGGAAAAAAGAACAAAGAGAATATTTTTCAACTCGTGTTTTCAACTGATCTCCCAATGGGTTTGCTCAAATTTCGAGCAACAACACTCATTGGATGTAGAATTTGATTCCTCGTCCAAGGAGTACCCATGTTGCATACTTTCGATGGACCCTACTACACGAAAAATGAGAAATACATGAAAAACGTGATTGCAATAACGTTTTTTCATGTATTTCTCATTTTCTATGTAGCAAGGTCCATCAAAAGTATGCAACATGGGTAATCCTTGGATAAGGAATTAAATTTTGCATCCTATGAATACTCCCTCTTGAAATTTGAGTAGAATCTTAGAGAGATAAGTTGAAAATACGACTTGAAAAAGTAGTTTTATTATTTTATTATTTTTTAATCTTTTTAGCTTTTTACTCCAAGAATGGTGAATCATCCCCCATGGTTAAAATCATCATCTTGAGTCCTATTGGTCCTTATAAATTTTATTTTGGTTGTACATTTTTCTTAGGAGGCCCATTTTAGACCTCAAAATTTCCCTAGTGTGAACTTTCTAATGAAATTTTTTTGTAGCTCAATGTTTTTGTTAAGTTGATGCTTAAATAGATATTTGGCAAACTTGATGGCAGTTTGATTGTTGTACCAAAGGTTGGTTAGATGCTACTACTGGAATTCAAGCTCTGAAAAGATATGTAAAAGACAGAAGGCTTCCTAAATTCCATTAACCACTGCCTAGTTCTATACTTTTGGTGAAGAAAGAGATACCTTCTTACAAGCCCAAGTGACATGTCTGGAAATAATATTGAAAACTTAACTTTCAATAGAATTCTAATCATTAGGCTTGCCAACCCAGTTAGAATAAAAGAAACTAACCAACAAAATAGCCCCCCTTGAAGTATCATGTATCCAGATTGATTTGTACCTTAGCTATTATACTAAATTTTTCTTTTTCCTTCCTTGCAATGACTTCTTGGGGTGTTTTCATATATCAAGCAATAGGACCAACAACGAACAAAATATGAGGATGGGTATAAGTCAAATATAAATGAATACCAACTAATTGATGGTACAAAGTGGCATCAACTTCAAACATAGTGCAGGTGGTAACAAGTTTGAATTAATGCTACAAGGGAGAAGGGGCTAGTTTACAATATTCCATGTGAAAGTGGCAAAGATGGTCACATACATACTTAGATTGGGAAAAGGAAATTCATTCCTTGGTTTCTATCACTTGGAGGCCAAGGAAATAATGCAAATACCCTAAGTCTTCCATTTCAAACTTATTATTAAGGATTTATTTCACATGGGTTAAAAGTCTATGGTCACTACTAGTGAGGATAAGGTCATCAATAAAAGGAACAAGGATTATGATATGACTTACTACTTTCTTGTTGTAGACGTTGGGGTCAAAATGACATTTAGAGAAGCCAGTTTCATGAAGAAAGCTATCCATTTTTTCATACCAATCTTAAGGAGCTTATTTAAGACCATAGAGAGATTACTTAAGGTGACATACAAGGTTAGAGTCACTCTGAATAAAGCTAGGAGGTTGTTTCATATAAATTTCTTCCTGTAGATTCCCATGCAAGAAGATATATTTAACATCCATTTGATGAACCTACAATCCATGTGAGGTAGAAAGGGACATAATGAGGTGGATGAAATTCATTTTGGTGATAGGAGAAGTGGTTTCATTGTTGTCAATTCTTTCAACTTGAATGAATCCTTTAGCAAGTAACTAGACCTTATGTCTTTCAACAATTCCATTTGATGCATACTTAGTTCTAGACACCCATTAACAACTGAGAAGTTTTCTTCCTTTCAGAAGAGGTCCAAGTTCCTAAATATCATTCTTGATTAAGGAACAATATGTTTCATTCATTGTTGTGTCCCAATATGGATGGCCTGTAGCTTGTGCAAATGTATTTGGATCATGATTCTCTAAAATTTGAGCCAAAATAAAGAAGACTCACTAGAATCTTGGACGAGTATGATTCTAATCTCTAGGATCATTGGCAATATCACTAGCTTATTTTTGTGTAGAATGGACCTTTATAGGAAAGTTGTGGTGCTGGTGATTTTCCATTTTCAATGGACTCATCTAGAGGAAGGTTCATAAATGGAGGTGGATTTTCACCCTCACTATCATCATTTAAAGAAGAAACCATAATAGGAATAAAAGGTGCACAATGTTGGCATTATGATGCATGTGTTGTACTTGATGGCAACCAACTCGTAGAAGATCAACTCACTTATATATATCTAGATGAATCTATGGAAGAGATATCAGATATGATAGAATGCATGGGATGCCGGACAGCTTAAAGGAATCAGATGACAGTTCTTAGTATGACAAGTTAGCTTTGCCATCAAGTCCAAAGGGGGAGATTGTTGGCATTATGATACATATGTTGTACTTGATGCAACTCACTCATCTCAGATGATAAATTATAGTGTAGAGAAAATTTCACACACTTTCATGAAGAGAAAAGTTCCTTTCATGCAGAGAAAATTTCACGCACTTTCATGCAGAGAAAAGTTCCTTTCATATAGAGAAAATTTCATGCACTTTCATGCAGAGAAAAGTTCACACACTTTCATGAAGAGAAAAGTTCCTTCCATGCAGAGAAACGTTCACGCACTTTCATGCAGAGAAAAGTTCCTTTCATGCAGAGGAAAATTCATGCACTTTCATGCAAAGAAAAGTTCATGCACTTTCATGTAGAGAAAAGCACACGCACATGGGAAATATTATGGTTGGTTCATCGTATTAGTCTGAAAATTTTTGATCCTATGGTTTTGGTCCATGGTATTGCATACAAAAGAGTTGAACCCAAGTATTGGGTCTGTGGTATTGTTTTGTTATGGTTTTGGACCGTGGTATTGAGTAAGGCCTAAGACTATAAAAGGAGAAGAAGATCATTAGACAAAGGCATGGAAAAAGACTTGAATATTTGATCTAGTATGAGATCCAGTATGCAGGAGATGGGTTATGATGCATTGCTTGATCTGAGCTAAGGAGGGATCTCACCGGTTGATGGAGAACAAGATCTAAGGATAGATCGGGATCAAATGGTTTGAAATGAATCATCTTTATATGGTTTGATCATGGATAGAATAGATCTGAATTATTGATGCATGTTTTATTGTACACATGTTATGATCTGGGTATGATTGATGTCTGAA
>APFE030465757.1:0-18315 GCA_000404065.3 Pinus taeda
GTTGAAACCAAGACTTCATCGCAGCGATACAAAATATCTATCGAAAGAAGGTCGAGGACTTGAAACCTTTCCATGCAAAGCTTTGCAAGTTCTACTTTGTGGTTCATACAAGCCCCTGTGGCACCTTTAAGTTATGCGAATAAGGTATGATCCTTCTTTTTGTGGCTCCCATTTTATGCAAATGTCTTGTGGCTTATGTTATCCTCTTCTATTATTTATGCAAGTTTCCTGTGACTATATTTCGAGCCTCTATGGATGTGAATTTCTAAGGTTCATTGCTCTATGGAATCAAAATTTGTCTCATGACATTCAATCCAAGTCTCTCTATATCATATTATAGCTTTAGAAGGGATCTGAATTCTCTGCTGAAGAAATCCAAGCCTCATCTCTGTAACAGTCAAATATGTAAGAGCAAACCAAGTTGAGTTTTGTGAATCATTCTAAGACATTTGATATATAGTCCTATGGTGTGAAAGGCCTATTCCCTAGGCTATGGAAGCTCTTAATTCACAGCGGTCCTGTGACTCAATGAAATCCTCCAAACTAGTCCAATCTCCTTCTTCCTAACTCTATGATGTAATTCCAGGACAACCTTCAGAATGGATGCGAGGTTTTGAAACCTATTGCTAGACTAATGCCGAAGTCTGTTTCATCTATGTGGTCTATTTGTTTTGTGTTCAGTGGTCTATCTATCTTTGTTATGTGAAGGATCTGTGACATGCAAAAGTCTGAAAAGTCTGAAGGTCAATTGTCCATGCTCTTTGGAACAAATGTAGCGCTCTTATTCATAAAAGCCAAGTTCCCTATAATCTATGACTCTATGTGAATCTATGGCACAATGAAATGATGTGAAGTTTGTTCTTGTTTTGGAGCCTTATTCTCTGAGTTTAAAGTCCTATTTGTGAGAGAATGTCTTTGCAGAGATTGTAACAGGTTGAGGCCTGTTCAAAAGCCCTGTTGAAAAAGATCTTCTTTGTGTGTAAGGTGACATCCTAAATCTGAAAAGTTTGAGAGGTTACCCTATTCTATACATAAAGGACATCATTTCTCTTAATAGGACCGACCTAGAAGCCGACATGTCTCAGGATCCAAGATCATTATATATTTGTGAAAGCCATTCTCCTTAATAACTCTTCAAGTATATTGAAGTTTTACTAATGATCTCCCTTTGAGTTTTTGTCCAGGGTTTTGACCAATCAACAATGATGGATGCCTCAATGTTTCAAATTGCAAATCTGCAAAAGGGCGTCAAGACTCTGCTTTGAAATTTCCTGTACTATGGGTTTGATATAAAATTTACTTATTTACTTTCTAAAGTTCTGACATGATTGTGAAAGCAATGTAATCTGAAGCAATGTCTAGGGATATGGCTTTGAGTCGTTGCATTGGTATTAAATGGTGAGATATGACTTCGCGCTCCCTAGGGATTTGAAGCATATTTCATATATGGATTACATCTTGGTTTGCATATATAACCCTTTCTTCATGGTAGAGTTTAGCATGGTTTGAGCACCCTAGCCTGATTAGGGTATTTTGTCACACGGAATATTTTTGAGATAACATGGTCTATCTCTCCTAGTGGAATGCCTCTCTTGTGCACACATGTTAAGTGATCCTAGCGCTCTAAATAGTTAGTCTCATACTTTGACTTGATTATGGTCTATTGGTAGTAAATAGCTTGGATACATGTGCATAAGTATTTGCAGATGTGTAGGTAATTGCTCTGGAAACAGAGGTTGTACTATGCTGCAAACTGAGAAGCAAGATGTTTTATATCACTGTCATACAGCCTTGATGGGTTTTGATAACTGAGTAAAAATTGCATGCTTGCTAGGGTTATAAGAATTGATGCCCTGTATAGTTGTTGGTGCTAATATTGTTATTGGGTTTGGTGAATGTACTAACATTTTGTTGATGGTTCTAGTCAACTAAGGATAGAACATTATTGTGTTTTGTTGGAAGACATATATGGATTCCTCAATGATTCCCTTGATGATGTGAATTCCTTGATAAAGTGGACTTCTTCATGACGATGATATGGACAAGATTAACTCCTTGTTGAAGATGTGAACGAGATTAACTCCTTGATGAGTTAAATGAAAGGGAGATGACATATTCTCAAGAGATAAGTACTTTCTTGATTATTTTTGGTATTGTTCTTTTAATTATTATTAGTATCTTGTATTTGTATATCTTGCTTGGATGGAATTGCTCTTCCATTGCCTCCTAGTGAGGATTGCAGGTACATAGTGAAGACTGCCAGGGTTGTGGCAGCAGATGAAGAAGGATGGAAGAACAAAGACAAGACCTGTGATTGGATGATCTTTTGGACTTAGAGGGAGCAGATAAGATTATGCCTAATTGAAGCATGTTTTGATCCATGATGTAAAGAAGTCAGAGGTGATTTCCAATATGAAGATGATTAAAGTGATGCTGATCCAAAGCTGCTGAAGAAGAATTTGTGACTTTTGTGTTGTGTTTCTGACAAGGACTGAGGTCCTCTTTGTCCTGTGTAAGAGGGAGTTGATTGAAGAATTGTAAGATTGGAAGTATTATACAAGCATGGCAAAATCTCCACTAAGGATGTGGCATAATGGACTGTGAGTCCATGGTCACTTGCTTGAGAAAAAAAAAAAATTGAAGAAGCTATGAAACTCTATTGTTAGTGTATCCCTCTTATTGGCATTACTGACTCTATCTGAACTAGATGTATTCTGGGTGTTGTATTGATTTAAATGATATGATGATCCTGCTGCCTGCTGCACAACTGAAGCTGGAAATGTGGCTGCCCTATGAAGTCGGTTGTTGATGTATGCTTCTACAAAAAGCCTCTTATTGTCTAATGGATTCTACTATGGCACACGTTTCCGCTGATATGTGCTTCTGTGAGAAGCCACTTGTTATCTGTTGGATTGTTTGCTTCTGTGAGAAGCCCCAGCTTAAGCTAAATAAATAGCTGGATGTTGTTGTTTGTTGGAATGTTTGATAAAGTGTTGAAGTCCACCGTGTCTACTTTTCTGCTATTGAGTCGGTTGTTGATGATTATGCAGATTGGACTGGGAATGTCACTGACAAAAAGAGCACAGCCAGGTGTTGCTTTAGTTTGGGACCTGCCATGACTTCCTGGATGAGCAAGAAGCAGAGATTTGTCGCTCTCAGCACACAGCTGAGGCAAAGTATATTGCAGCTAGTATGGCTAGCTATGAGGCAGTGTCGCTATGGAAGCCCTTTGCAGAGTTGTTTGATCATGTGCCAAAATACGACAGTGATATACTGTGACAATCAAAGAAGGATCATACTTTCAGAGAATCTAGTATTCCATGACAAGTCAAAGCACATCAAGTACCACTACATCAAAGATATGGTACAGAGAGGAGCAGTGAGGCTCCAACACATCTCAACAGATGAGCAAGTTGCAGACATTCTCACCAAGCCTATGCTGAAAGAGAAGTTCTTATTCCTCAGAGAGAAGCTTGGAGTGCAGGAGAGTGTATCCCTCCTTGGGAGGGAACATTGTTGATCAAGAACACTGAACATATGCTCTTCTCCCATTCTTTCAATTAGCCATGGACTTGGTGGGGGGGGATGAGCAACGAGGCTCCTAGGTATGAGGGTACTCTTTGAAGACATGGACTTGGTTGAGTACATGTTCCAATATGCATCCTACCCGCAAGTCAGCTTCATGTCATTATTGACCAAGGGCCAAATTGAGATGGTTAAGCTTGTCGGGATTACCACCCATCTGGCTAGTGGGTGAGGAGACTTAGGTGTGTGTGATATTTACCAAAGTCGGATGTGATTGCCATGGACTTGGTTAAGGTAAATTGATCTCCCTAAGTGTTGGATGCAGGTGTTTTACCATTTGATTGTTGAGGATCAAGTTGGGTGAGGATCAGTCAGTGGACATAGGGTGTGTGTGATCTTTACCAAGGTCATTTATGACTTCCATGGACTTGGTTGTGGTAAATCAATCTCCCCTATTGTAGTTATGGAGCATTCTTCAGAAATGAGATTAGATAAGATGAGATCTATGATATACTCCTTTAGGTCATGGAGCTTGACTTGGAGACCATACGGTGTGTGTGATCTTTACCAAGGTGTTGTTGTTGGGACAGCGACCCTCCAAAATATTTTGCCTAAACTAATTTTGGAGCCTACATGAACTACCATTTCAAGCCCCTTACTGTTGTCACATTGTTTGATTTGTTATTTTATGTTTTCTCTAAGTCTTGCATCCTCTTAAGTCAATGTTTCCTAAGTGTCATCACCTAACCTTTAGAAGCACTTGTGTTATCTAGCCCATGGTCGAGTGAACTCATAGCTTTTCTTGACTTAGAAACTAGCCTTATTCACCAAAAAGCACCCAAAAGCACACAAAAACAAACAAAAGCAAGAAAAAGCATTTTTAAGGCAAAAGCACACTTCAAGTTGACGAAGACTTGCTCTTGTGTTGAGTGCACTCCTTCGGGCTGAAAAATTGTGCCCTCCTTAAGCACACTCCTTCATGTTTAGCAAGTGTTCCCTCCTTGAGCGCACTCCTTCATGCTTAGGAAGGGCGCCCTCCTTGAGTGCATTCCTTCGTCACGAATGTTGATTTGGGGTAGCATCAATGTGCTCTAAGCTTGAAATTTTGCAGGGAAGCTTGGGCACATGCATTCCAAATAACCCAGAAAGTGTTTTGGGAAATTCCACCCAGAAGTGATTTTATTAAAATAATTAATATTTTTAATGGGGTTCCTAAGTCTAAACTTAGGAAAATTAAAATATAAATGGGTATTAATCTAATCAATGGTGGAACTTCTAGAAAATGCCACGGATCAAGCCAAAATCATCTGAGCATTTGTTATGTTTTAATCTAGGCCGTTGGTTGTCCAACAAGAAGATATAAGAAGGGGCTTGAGGGTCATTTGGAAAACACATAGAGAGATAGAGAAAATCGATTTTGTGAAGTGAAGTTCTCAGGAGAAAAAATCGATGGAGGATATCTCTTGCAGTTGAGGGGCAAGGATAGCAGCTTCCGGAGAGAGACATTCTCAGCCAGAGATACATCAGCAGAGAGAGGCACCCAGTGATCCAGAAGCATTGACGCAGAGGTTGACGCAGGGCCATGCAGAATCAACACGGAGGGGGAGAGAGGAGTCCGAAATTTGCAGAGGAATTCGATTTTCAGAAGCCGAGAGCTAGAGTGTGAGACAGGGAGGCAGAAATCAAATTTCCTGGCCAGCAAATCGACAATTCAGAGAAGTGACGCAACACCCAGAGAGCTTGATGCTAGGTTGACTGAGGGCAGTTAGTTTGGGGCTAGATCAGCTAGGATTTCTCAGTGATTGTGTGAGGTAAAACTCACAAAGCTTCTACCAGTATTTCTCTCTGTAACTAAATAACCCTATGAGGTATTCAATGATGTATTCATATTTTGCTACTATTTAATAATAATAAACTCTCAAAGCTGCTGCACCAGTTTTCCCGCATTGGGTTTTTTCGGAGACTTTTGTCCAAAAATAACTGAGTCCTATGTGTTTCTATTTTCCTTGCTCAGATTCTATGTTTCAAAATCATATTTAAATTGGTGTAAGTTGCTTCAGTAATTTGCTTCAATATTTCATGAAGAAATCTGAAATAAGTTTGCAACATAATTTACAATCTAGGAGAAGTAGATTCAGCTGGTTGCAATAGGATTCCAAAGATTGTTAGATCCAAGAATTTTCAAATGGTATTGGAGTTGTTGATGTGAAACAGGAAGAGCAGATCTAGCACTGAAGCATGGGCCAACTTGCCGCAGCAAGCAGCAGTTCGAATCCCCTGACGAATTGCGCAGTTCTAGCCAAGAGGGCTATATTTTCATGGGTGTCTCTCTCTGAGTGAGCTGACAAAGAGGTAAGACTACCAGATCGAAAACTTGCCAAGGCAGAGGGAGCTACGCAGAGCCACGCAGAGCTAGAGGGACGCAGTTTCTACAAGTTGAGTGTTGGGCAGAAAAGCCATCAGAAGGAAGAAGAAGATCACATAGTGAGGGAATACTTCCTCAGTGATTCCTTGCCAAGGAAATCAGTATTTCTCATTTGTTGAGCAGCAGAGGAGCAGCAGCTTACCATCTCTATTAGGGAGTGCGTAAGTCAGCCTAGGAGCTACGCAGTAGGGAGAAAGAGGGAGTTGTTCGACATTTTTCGGAGGATATGGCAACCAGTAGCTTGAGGGATCAGAACAGGTTGGACGTGGCTTCCAACTATGCCATCTGGAAGGCTAGAATGACTTTCCTTCTAGATGAGCATGCCCTCAAGACGTATGTTGATAATAAGGTAGTTGTCCCGGCAGATGCAAATCTACTGAAGAAGTACAGAGCTGAGATGGCTAAGGCGAAGAGGATGATCATGGATGGGGTCAAGGATCATGTGGTGTGCCACGTTGCTAGCAAAGGGACTGCTAAGGAGATGTGGGATGCCTTGGCCACATTGTATCAAGGATCTTCCAAGCAGCGGAAGATGTACTTAGAGCAGAAGCTGAAATTTGCTCAAATGCAGAAGGGAAAACGTGTGGATCCATTCCTCACAAAACTGAAGGAGACCCGTGATGAGTTATCAACTATGAGGCATACACCTTAGGATTCGTAGTAAGACTGGCTCTAAATTCTGTCTTGGATAAGTGGCAAATCTTTGTCCAGACTCCAGAGTATCCTGGGCAGAGCAGCATTGCCAAATTGGGACAAGATATGGGCAGATCTGAAACAAGAAGATTTGAGGAGAGACCTGCACAAGGTCAAACTTGACGGGAGCAGCAACAACTGCGGGTCGAAGCCCAAAGTAGAGGAGGCACAGTGCATCGAAGGGACAGCAAGGGCAACAGAGACGAAAGAAGGACATCTCCAAGGTGAAGTGCTTCAGATGTGGTGAGATGAGCCACTATGCACCCCAGTGTCCTTTGAAGAAAAAGGACAAGGATGAGAAGCATGATACTAAAGTTGCAACGGCAAAGATTCAACAAGAGGAGGAGTTTGCCATGACAGCCAAGATACCTCCAGGAGGGAGGTGGGCTGATATAGAATTATAGTTCGATAGAGCTACAGATGGGCAAGATCCTTGAGGAGCCCGCCTCTTGGATCATCACCTTACTATGAGAGCCCACGATTAGTAGTAGCGGGATGGTGGAGTTTCAGTTGGTGCCATGGAGTGTTGATTCGACAATTGCAGTTTTGAGTAGCGCTAGAATGTGAGCAAGCAGAGCAGAGAGGCAGCAGTACGAGGAGGCACAGTGCAGAGCTTTAGCAGTGCAATGGCTTCAAAAAAGAGTGTGGGACTAGCAGCAATCAAGATTTCAGCACCAAGGTGTATCCACTAGATACTTGTCTAGTTTTGGGTGTTTTCAGTTGCTTCTCTCAGCAACTGAGTTACAGTACGGATGCAGTGTTAGCAGTAGCAGTGCTAGCAACATAGCAAATGCAACAATTGAGAGGGAGTTGTAGTACAGATGTAGCATTGGCAGTGGCAATGTCAAAGGCAACGTTACAGTTGCAACAGCAGAACAGTAGTTGGTGGACAGCATGTCAGACATTAGCAGCGCAGAGATGATGCTTCAGAGTCAGAGAAATATGCAATAGCAGTGTATTGCTAGAGCACATTCCTCGCCAATAGGGAGTGTTGATTTGGGGTAGCATCGAATGTGCTCTAAGCCTCAAATTTTGCAGGGAGGCTTGGGCACATGCATTCCAAAGAACCCAGAAAACGTTTAGGGAAATTCCACCCAAAAGTGATTTTATTAAAATAATTAATATTTTTAATGGAGTTCCTAAGTCTAAACTTAGGAAAATTAAAATATTAATGGGCATTAATTTAATTAGGGGTGAAACTTCTAGAAAAAGCCACGGATCAAGCCAAAACAATAGGAGCCTTTATTATGTCTTAATCTAGGCCATTCGTTGTCCAACAAGAAGATATAAGAAGGGACTTCAGGGTCATTTGGAAAACACACAAGGAGATAGAGAAAATCGATTTTCTGAAGTGAGAAGTTCTCAGGAGAAAAAATCGATTGAGGATATCTCTTGCAGTTGAGGGGTAGGGATAGCAACTTCTGGAGAGAGAGATTCTCAGTCGGAGATACATCAGCAGAGAAAAGCAGTGAGTGATCTAGAAGCTTTGACATAGAGGTTGACACAGGGCCAGAAGGGCCACGCAGAAGCAGCAGAGAGAGAGAGGAGTCCGAAATTTGTGGAGGAATTCAATTTTCAGAACTCGGGGTGTGAGACTGGGGGGCAGAAATCGAATTTCTTGGGCAGTAGATTGACCAGCCACAGAAGTGACACAACCCCCAGAGAGCTTGACGCTAGGCTGATGCAGACACTGCCCAGAGGCAACCAGAAAAGCCGGGGGGCAGTCATTTTGGGGCTGGATCAGCCAGGATTTCTCAGTGATTGTGTGAGGTAAAACTCACAAAGCTTCTATTAGTATTTCTCTCTATAACTGAATAACCAGGTGAGGTGTTCAGTGATGTATTCAGATTTTTCTACTGCTTAATAATAATAAACCCTCAGAGTTGTTGCACCGGTTTTCCCGCATTGGGTTTTTCCGAGAACTTTTGTCCAAAAATAACTGTGTCCAATGTGTTTCTATTTACTTGCTCAGTTTCTATGTTTCAAAATCATATTTAAATTGGTGTAGGTTGCTTCAGTGATTTGCTTCGATATTTCATGAAGAAATCTCAAATAAGTTTGTAACATAATTTACAATCTAAGAGAAGTAGATTCAGCTGGTTGTAGCAAGATTCTAGAAATTGTTAGATCCAGGAATTTTCACAACGAAGACATGTGCCCTTCTAGAACCCATGCATGCACTTTCATGTTGCATGTGGGCGCACTCCTAGAAAATAGGAGCTCGCTTTACTTCTCTTAACTAACTCATCCACTCATCGACAAGTGGCGAGCATGTATGAGATGGCTTTGCATGTAATCTACTTTAAATTAACCCAGATAATCGTTATTTCTCATAATCATTCTCATCTGGGTTGAGCGCACATCTTTGGATCAAGAAACTCTTCGTCGATCTGCATTCCAAGTAAGTTTGCATGTCAAATATATTCGTTGCCTTTCATGTTTTGTTATCGATCTTGCTTTCCTTGCTAGCGGTTCTTTTCTTTTCAATTTATTTACTGGTACTTCAGTGTATTCTTGCCTCTACAAGTGTTAATTTGTTGTCGCAAGCTGAGACTCTACATATTCCTTAACTCTTCACATTTTAATCATGATTGCAACAACACCCATAAAAACTTGTAGATCCTTCCTCTCCACAATTGTATCATGCAATCTTGTTGTTAGACTTGTCTTTGAGCCATTCTATGACAGAGTGCACTTTTGGAAGTTGAAGCCCCAACTAACTTATAAAATAATGCCCAAAATAGACAAGTTCTCGTCAAGAGCGCACTCCTTCGTCATGAAGAACTACGCCCTCCTTGAGCGCATGAGCGCACCCTGAAGGCTTGAATGTTTTCCCTTTGTCCCTTCAGCATTCACAGTGTGCCCTCCCTATCCTTGAGCACATGAGCGCACATCGAAGGCCTGAAGGCCCGAAGCTCCATTCCTTCATCTCTTCGAAGTGCGTCAGTGCGCCCCATCAATCTCCTTAAGCACATGAGCGCACCTTAAAGGCCCGAATGAACTTCCTTCGTGCTTCATTAGTGCGCTCTGCGCCCTTGATGTTTTCAATTTCTTGCTTGAGTGCATGAGCACACTTTAAAGCCCCGAATGACCATTGAACTTCCTTCATGCTTTGGAAGTGCGCCCTCCTTGTTTGCATGCATATTTCTTGCTCGTGCAAGTAGCTATGTGTCGTCATTAATAGGCTTACATTCTCAGTTACATTTCATGGTTCATTGAATATGATTTGCTAAGTTATTGCTTGTAATAGATAGGAGATTTTATAAAGCTAATCATTGTCGCCATGAGTGTGCTTCCACAAACAGGTGTTCGAGCTGCAAGTATTGTTACTCTTTCATCATTTGTTGGAGCCATGCCTCCCGCTACACATAAAGTGGCCTCTAAAGAAGTTTTAAAGGCAAGCACTGAGGAAGCAATTGAAGTTACAAAGCCTACCATTCTTATTTATGCAGATATATAGTGCTTCATAGATAAGTCTATTGAGGTCACATGGAATGACATAAAAGGCACATTCATGCAGAAACAGATCGCTAAAAACTTGGAGGATTTGGACGCATACATCAATATCAAGCAGTCCAGGATACACAGGATCGCATGCAGATTCCCAGTCATCCCTTCTGCAGAAGTGATTGAATGGATTCTTACACACATGGATGATTCTCATCCCGTGTTTCGTGTGAAAATTCGGCTAACCCCGAAATCTATTGCCACAACTGATGTTAATTCTTCTAATTGTTAATTCAATTAAACAATTTACTTCTTGTGTGCTATGGAAAATATCGAATTAAATACACTACAACCTTCACAAATAAAATATTGCGGAAGAAATAAAAAAGCTAGAAGAATAGATGCACACACACAATATGACACCGTTATTTTTGGACTGAGTCCCCGAAAAAACCCAACTCGGGAAAACTAGTGCAGCAACTGAGGATTTTATTATTATTCAGTAGTGAAAATTTGGTCACCTCGCCACCTATTATGGAGCAGACATGCAGACTTACTATAAGATGCTAAGGCCCACAAAATATGCCAATAACAGGGTTTACACCAGATGGACCGATCTCGACACAAGTGACATCATTAAATCTTGGTGTCGAGAGCCCGCTAAGTTCCACCACCGCCCATCCGCAGTTTACTCGACCAATATTCTCAGGGATATATATCAGTATCTCATTGCTATATGTTGTTGGTTACATGGGTGAAAGAACGTTGAGGAATTTGAGGAAAACTAGATATATATGCTCAACATGGTGGTTTTCCGTGGTAAGATCTTCAATTGGGCAGATATATTATCATTTGAGTTACAGCGTCATGTGGGGCTGGCAAAGGCATCTTTGAGGGAAAACCAGGCACTGGAACTCTATATGTTTGCATTTTTGCTAGATAGAATTTGTGCACGATATGCTTTCCCGCGAATGTCTTGGAACTGGACCCCATAGAATAAATTTCCAATCTACTTCCACTGCCGAGTGTTATCAGAATCAAGTTTTAGAGGCAGATATGACAGGTTGGCAGAGCACTTCTTCGCAGTCATATTTCATATGATATAGGAGATCGATCCTCCTTGCATGACCGATCAGAGAAAGAAGTCACTACATGATATTGAGGATTGGTTTGTTGCGCCTGAGGGTACATATATTAGATGCTTTGGATGTCAGAGTTCCCCTCATCTCATGCCGCGATATGTGACCAATAAGGTGGTCTTGCAAGAAGTAGCATATCAGTTGAACAAAGGGTTGTCAGGAGTCCTTCACAGAAGCAAGAAATCCCCTTGGCCCACCTTACCTTTGAGGATCAGATTGTATGAACTGAAAAGCCACAGGGCGACAAGTGTAGAAATACAAGAGTTGGACTGCTTGCACTTTGCAGTTAAGGGCTTTTATGGATATGATCCCAGGAGAGTGTGCAAGCAACATTGTGAAAGGATTGGTTTCAATTGGGGATATTCATCAATGTCTACCACAGAAGATGAGAAGGTGAAGAATTGGTACAACGCAGTGAAAGGCACATCCAGGAATGGAAGCCGATTCACCTCAAGATCCACCAGCTCCAGATATGCAGGTACAAGAGGCAACACAAACAAGCCCTCACGCAAAGATCGTAGCTCCCAAGAAAAGGATCAAGCATGATTCAATAGGAGAAAGCAGAAGGAAATGGAGAGTCAATCCTTTGAACACAAGAGCTATTCAAGATGAACAGGAAAGGAGAAAATTAGAAGAAGAGGAGAAGAGGAAGCAAGATGACTTGCTCAAGAAGCAATAGGAAGAAGAAGAGGAAAGAAGGAGAGCAGAAGAGGAGCAGCAAAGGCAATCCCAGGAGGAAGAAGCAGCACAAAGACTGGAGGAAGAAAAGTTGACTCAAGAGATAGAGGAAGAGTTGGAGGAAGATGATACCATCCAACCCATAAATGATGAACCAAGTTCTCTAGAGGAACCTCCTCTCACAGGTGGTCATCTCTCGTTTGATGAAATGGGAATCACACCTCCACCTGAAGATAGAGTCATGGATGTGTGCAATGTCACATTTGATCAACTCAAGAAGAGGATCGTGCAGCAAAGGCGTAGATACTTCCCAAATGATCCTCAGAATCCAATCTCGATATCTATATTGTCAACACCAAAAGGAATCCCAGGGCAATCATGGCGGAAAATGTTGCTTTTGCTACAACAATGCAAGACAACTCTGTATATTGATTTAATGAGAATGTGTGATTAAGGAGAGAGCTAGCTACAGTGAAGCAATAGGCGGAACACCTTGTTGCAAAAAATCAACGGTTATTTTCACACAACTTCAACACAACAGAATGGACGTCAGCCATGCACGAGGAACTAGGGCTAATGGAGGACACCATGGCACGGTTATATGATGAAATGATACTTCTACAGCAAGTAGTGGCTCCTCTCGTTGGCATTCAGAAGAAAGCACAAGAAGCCTTGAAGCTCCTGAAAGTGGCAAGCAAAGCAGTTGATCAACATCAGGAATGGGTTGGCCAAATATCTAAATGTTTTGCCACAGTTCGTTAGAAAGGACACGATTGTTGCTGAAATGGACAGAGTACAGCTGAGAATCCACCATTAGAATTACAACCGTCTTGGAGAATAGGCGACTAACACTATTGCCGCTTATAGTCGTTTGCACAATGGTTTCGAGTCTCTAGCACAAAAACATGGGATGCCTTCAATAGGATCACTTGAAGAAATAAGAGGCAGGGAAATCATCTTCTAGGAGATCAAGCAATACATAGAACAAATCAAGCAAGCATTAGAACAGGAAGGCTTGGAGATCACCAAAGACATTATTCTACAATATGTCATCGCACCAGTGATTTTTAAAACTCCGACTCCGACTCAGCTAAGAATCGACTCTGACTCTGACTCCGATTCGGTATCGACTCGGCCGGCTCAATTTCAATGACTCAATCGTTGTAAAAAATACATTAAATATTTATTTTTTTAATAAAAAAACATAATTTTAAAGATTTTAAACATAATTTTAAAGATTTTCATTCATGTTTTCAAACACACAGCATTATAATATAGATGGAAGACAACATATGATCAAAGTAGGCTCATGAACTAATCCATTATATCAAAATGGCACCCAGTGCCCAATGGCAATACATAGTCAATTGTCATACATGATCAAAGACGCAAAACAAAAAACACATAACCAAGGAGGCTAGAAATGGCCTCTACAACAAAAGTAAATTGTGACCAAACTCCAGTACTACTGGCTAATAGCTACTGCCAGAAGAGCCAAGATCATGTCGATCAATCTCTGGATCATCATCAGAGTCAGACAGGGGGTCCCATGGCTCCTCATCATCATTATCATCTCCAACTGCAACTGTAGAAGTGGTACCACTAGCAGGCTGTGCAACTGCAGCAGATGCAAGCTAAGATAGAGAAGATATACGACTGCGCTTCTGTTGTGGCTGAGCATAGGAAGCGCATGCAACTAGAGTCCTTGCTGGCTGTGAGACTGAGGCCGGTAGTACAGGTGGATCGGGATCTACATTCAACTGAATAGCATGTTCAACTGATGCCTCGATATCTAAATCTAAATCAAGATCCTCATTAGGATCAAACTCTGCTGGATGACTCTCCACTACCCAATCTGATGTTGGATCAATGTCTTCCAACACAATGGGATCTGCATCAGGTCTTTTGTTCAGCAATTGGTTTCGTCTGAGCTGGAGGTTGTATTGGAAATAGACTAGATCATTTAACCGTTTTTTATCCAAACGGTTTCTCTTCTTTGTGTGAATCCTCTCAAAGACAGACCAATTGCGCTCACACCCAATAGCGCTACAAGTTTGACTCAAAATACGAATTGCAAACTTTTGCAATTCAGGACAATGGCCACCAAAGGCCTCCCACCATTGTACTGCAAAAAACATAAGAGTGTAATGAGTTAGCTCAACAAAATTACAAATTATACCCAACTTTCAAATTATAAACGATTTAACAAAATTTAAAAAAAAAAGTAAAACTATTAAGAATTTGAAAACTGAATTTTTTGTTTACCCAGCTCATCTGCTTCTCTTGCAATCTTTGCTAGGTTCTTCCCAAAGGTACCCAAGGCATTGCTGAAGGTTGTGACCTGTCGGTATATCTCCAGCTGATCAGACTCCAATGGGATCATGCGATCAATGCAATCAACCAGTCCATCTTTGACCTCCCCTCTCAAAGTTCCTGACTCCTTAGCTTTATAATGATACCGTGGGTTCAAAAAATACACAGTTGCATGTATAGGGCGATGGAGTTGAATGTTCCATTTTTCATCAATGTTTGCATAAATGGGCCCATACTTAGCCACTCTATCCTTGTATGCCCTCTTTATTTGATCCTTTGCTTGATCCATAGCCTCATAAATGAAGCCCATAGCCAACCTTTCCCCATCCACCAACCACAACACCTTAACCAGTGGCTTAGCAAGCTTCACAATCTCTGTTGCCTTTCTCCAAAAAGTTTCTTCATAAACTTTCTTTTTCAATTCTTTGCCTTCCAGTTTGTTAGACCAATTGCTTTGATTCCATTCATCACTAGAAAACATCTTTTGCAAGTTTCTATGTTGGGAAAGCACAGATTGCAATGTCAAAAAATGAGTAGCAAATCTAGTGATGGCAGGCCTAATAATATCCTTGCCCCCAGTGTGTTTCCTCATGAGGCTCAAAATCAATGAATGATTGTAGATCAATTTTGCTATGCTTTTGGCATGATCTACAGTATTTTTGACCCAATCTATTTTTCCAATATCCTCAAGCATGAGGTCTATACAATGTGCAGCACATAGGGTCCAAAAGATGGTCTTGTGTTTTTCCTCTAACAGTTTACCAGCAAGAACATAGTTAGAGGCATTATCTGTGATGACTTGAACAACATTAGCCACCCGCACCTCCTCAACAACCTGATCCAATAGCTGAAACAACTATTGCCCATCTTTTACCTTATCAGATGCATCAACTGATTTTAAAAACATGGTTCCCCGCGGGCAGAAGACAAGAAAGTTTATGATGGTACGGTTTCTTTGATCAGTCCATCCATCTGACATGATGGTACATCATGTTCTTGCCCATGAGTGCTTGAAATCTTTCAAATACTCATTAATGGATTCAATTTCTTTCTGCAAACGATACCCGGTTAGCTCATGCATAGTAGAGCCTTTGAAGCCTTTTCAAGCAACATGTATGGCATCAAACATAGGCTCATAATATGGTGAACGGGAAGCATTGAAGGGGATATCAGCATCATACCACCATCTAGCTATGTACTCACAAGCAGTCTCCCTCAATTCTTTCTTCCAATGGTCATCTAAAGTGGGCAGCATTTGACTTTTACTAACTTGAGGACCATGTGCATCTGATGGAGAGGGAGTGAAATAACTTTTGATAGTCATATCACCCTTTTTCATTCTACCCTTTCCTGTATCTTGAACAAAACCAAAAGAGGGAGGAACATATCAGAAAGGGTTGGATGCATCAGTATGAGCCTGAGGGATAGAGGAAGAACCCTCAAAATCATAATTGGAGTTGGTAGCCATCATTTTTTGTATCTCCCTCTTCCTCCCAATTTCAGCCTCTATTTCTCTTTGCGTAGCCTATCTTCTTTAAATTTCTCAAAGTTGGCCAACAATTGCTTCCTAATCTCCCCAATTTCTGGTGAGGTACATGGAGTAATTTGGCCTCTAATCCCCGCCAAGTGTTGTTTCAGCCTATTAATGCCCCCAGGACCTTCCTTAATTTTTCCTATGGCAAAATTTGCATTGCATTTGACTATCAACCATTTCAACATATGCCCAAGCAGGATCTCTCGCTTTAGGTGCCATTTTTTGACTAGGAAATGAAAGCAAACAATCTGAAAATGAAAAAAAAAACATTGATTCAATGTTCATTTCTTTCACAAAAAACACTCTCTAGGCTTTCCAGATATGCACCTAAAATTTAATAAGCAAAAACAGATTTGTAGAGGTGAAAAAAAATACCTCCAGGCACAAACTGCCTCCTCAAGCTTGCTCCAAGAATCAACTCCTCAATGCTGCTCCAAATGGTTGCCCAAGAAGCTCCTCACTCCAACTACAATGCTTGCCCAAGACTCCTCACTGCTGCTCCAAAAACAAACTCAAGAACTGCTCACTAACTCTCAATGAAGTTCTTCCTCAAATGCATGAGATGTTTGTGAGAGAACGAGAGCATTTGAGTGTCTTAAATAGGGTTTGGGAAGGGGGAACGGACCCCAAATAGCTTTTAATTAATTTATAAAACACATTGGAGTCCCCACCAATCAGCTAACACTTAAAAATTAAAAAAAAAAAAATGAGAAATCGCATTTTATTTGGGGTTACAGGCCGCAGTTAATGACTCGGCCGAGTTATTGCGGAAACGGCCAAGTTGGCCGAGTCATGGCTGACTCGGTTGAGTCATGCAATAAGTCAGCCATGACTCAGCCCCCCATACCGTTTCTTCTGTCGGGTCACAAAAAATTGCAACGTCTCGGATCAACTCGGCCGTTTCGGATTTGATTCAGCCGAATTTTAGAACATTGCCAATGAAAGCTCACATGAAACTCTCATGACTATGAAATAATGTACAATCAAGCTCCAAGACCAAATTGACAGAAGCATTGGAGGTGAAGCTGCGGTATGCGGCAGACTTGTCGGTTTGGGTCAAAGTCATCTCTACGGAGTTCGAAGCATGGCACACATACATCACCAATGAGCTCCATGAGGAAGCAAATGATTTGTCAATTTGACAAGATGTTGTCCTATTATCAATTTTGTCTCATATAGCCATCGTCTCATATGTAATTTGTCTTTTGTAATAAGTTGTATGTAATGAAGTCCAAGAGACACATGTGGAATGTGAATAGCCACATATGGAATGTAAAGAGTCATGTATAGAATATTAAAAGTCATAGGAGTTGAAGAGTCATGAGGAGGCTCAAAGGTCATTGTCATTTGTTATAAATAGCTCCTCATAACTCAAGCTAAGGGTTTGGATTCTTGGAATCTTGCCTTAGCTTCTCTTGTAGTGCATAGGAGAGATCATTATTTGGAAAAGCAAGTTGTGGCTTCATGTTCCACTACTGGATCTAGTGTTTCATCTATGTAACAGTTTACTTGGGATTTTTCATTTATAATCAGAAGCTCTATGAGCCAGCACTTCTTCATACATGTATCGTTGATATAGTAGGACTATTCATGTTATGTTTGCGGTATATGTTGGTTTAATTACATACTAAGTCTAATGAACTATTCCGTTACTTAGATATGTTCATTTTTGAATGAGTGTTGTTATGCTTTCATGGTTGTTGTTTATTGTGTGGACTAATCTGCAGGTAATCAAAAAGCCTTTCTCTTCATTCTTGGGTCCCCTTTTAGGATAGTACTATTACTTCTCTAACCAGAGGCTCGTTTTCCTTCACCAGCTGTGGAAGCTCCCTGTGCATCTTACATTTGGTGTCACACAAAGCTTACGTACTCGCTGCCCCAAAGAGGTGTTGCAATCTCTTGTGTATGTTGTGTAACCAAGACATGTCTTTGAAACCTTTCCAATGGTGGTCGGACCATACAGACAAATGGGACTCCTACACCAAATGGTGTGAGGTCTAATTGGGACTTCACATCGGGGAGATCCCCTTACATGTTGGCGACATCCAACATCACAACACAAAGTCATATATGACTACCATGGACTTGGTTGTAGTAAAGCAATCACCCTTATCATCGGGTTGTGGATCATTCTTCTTCTATGGCTCGAGACACCATTGTTCTGCTGAGATGTATGGTGCAACCTAAAGAATATCTCCCCAGCTAAGAGGGAGTGATGAGATCGGATTGTGATGCTATACACAAATGAGAGAGAAAGAAAATACCTCCCTGGCTAAGAGGGAGCATTGAAAATTGTAGCCATGGTAGATATTTTCATCGGGTGAAGAATTCAATAATTTGAATTTATTATTTCCCTCCACTATATTTCAAGTCGGCCTCACAATAATTTCTAGTTGGCTAGGCCCCAAAAAGTACCCATTCAACCTCCTTCAAAAGGCTATATCAATGTTACTTGGGAGCGGGAGCGGAAGCGGGGAGCGGGAGCGGAAGCGGGAGCGGGAGCGACCATTTTCAGAAGCTCCCGGTTTGGGAGCGAATCCGGGAGCGATTTTTTAAAAATA